>PITA01008963.1:6943-54053 GCA_004023965.1 Spilogale gracilis
AAAAAAAAAAAAAAAAAAAAAAAAAAAAAAAAAAAAAAAAAAAAAAAAAAAAAAAAAAAAAAAAAAAAAAAAAAAAAAAAAAAAAAAAAAAAAAAAAAAAAAAAAAAAAAAAAAAAAAAAAAAAAAAAAAAAAAAAAAAAAAAAAAAAAAAAAAAAAAAAAAAAAAAAAAAAAAAAAAAAAAAAAAAAAAAAAAAAGACGACAAATGCATAGAGGTTAAATAACATGATATTAAACAATGAATGGGTCAACAAGGAAATCAAAGAAGAAATAAAAAAATACATGGAAACAAATGAAAATGAAAACACAATGGTGCAAAACCTTTAGGATGAAGCAAAAGCAGTCCTAAGAGGAAAGTATATAGCAACACAGGCCGGCCTACCTCAAGAAGCAAGAAAAATCTCGAACAAACATCTTAACCTTATATCTGAAAGACGTAGAAAATATTACAAATGAAGCCTAAAGCCAGCAGAAGGAAGAAAATAATAAAGATCAGAGCAGAAATAAATGGTAATTTCACCTAAAAAATAATGCAATTGAACAAATCAATGAAACAGATGCTGGCTTTTTAAAAAATATAAAAATTAATAAATCTCTATCAAGAACAAAAGAGAAAAACCCCCAAATAAATAAAATCACAAATAAGAGAGGAGAAATAACAACCAATACCAATGAAATAGAAATGATTATAAGAGAGTATTATGGAAAACTATATGCCAGCAAATTGGACAAGCTGGAAGAAATGGATAAATTCCTAGAAACTTATAACTCAATAACTAGTATCAAAACTGAAATAGGAAGAAATAGAAAACTTGGGCAGAGCAATAACCAGCAAAGAAATTGAATCAGTAATCAAAAAACTCCCCCCCCCCAAATAGTCCAGGACCAGAGAGTTAAACCTGTTCTTTTCAAACTGTTCTAAAAAATAGAAAAGGAAGAAAACTTCCAAATTCATCCTATGAGGCCAGCATTACCCTGATACCAAAACCAGTTAAAGATTCCACTAAAAAAGAAAACTACAGGCCAATATCCCTGATAAACATAGATGTAAAAATTCTCAATATTTTCCTAGCAAACTGAATCAAAAAATAAATTTAAAAATCATTCACCATGCTCAAGTGGAATTTATGCCTGGGCTACCAGGATGATTCAGTTTTCACAAATCAACCAATAGGACACACCACATCAATAAAATAAATGATAACCATATGATCATTTCAATAGATGCAGAAAAAGCATCTGACAAAGTACAACATCATTTATTATAAAAATTCTCAACAAAGTAGGCTTAGAAGGACATATCTCAACATAGTAAAGTCTGTATATGAAAAACCCACAGCTAACATCATCCTCAATGGGGGAAAAATTGAGAACTTCTCCCCTAATGTCAGCAACAAGACAGGGATGTCCACTCCTACCATTTTCATTCAACATTGTACTGGAAGTCCTAGCCACAGCGTCAGACAACAAAAATAAATAAAAGGCATCTAGATAGCAAAAAAGTAAAATTTCACCATTTTCAGATGACATGAAACCATACATAGAAAATCAGAAAGGCCACTAAAAAACTTCTAGAACTGATTAAATATTCAGTGAAGTTGCAGGATACAAAATCAATGGAAAGAAATCTACTGCATTTCTATACACCAATAATGAAGCAGCAGAGAGAGAAATTAAGAGATCAATCCATTTACAATTACACTGAAAACAGTAAGATACCCAGAAATAAAACTGACTAAAGAGGTAAAAGACATGTTCTCTAAAAACTATAAAACACTGATGAAAGAAATTGAAGATGACACAAAGAAATGGAATGACATTCCATGTTCATGGACTGGAATAACAGATATTATTAAAACATCTGTACTACTCAAATAAATCTACACATTTAATGCAATCCTTTTTTTTCTTTTTTAGATTTTATTTATTTATTTGACAGAGAGAGAGATCAAAAGTAGGCAGAGAGGCAGGCAGAGAGAGAGGAGGAAGCAGGTTCCCTGCTGAGCATAGAGCCTGACACAGGCCTCGATCCCAGGACCCTGAGATCATGACCTGAGCTTAAGGCAGAGGCTTTAACCCACTGAGCCACCCAGGCACCCCATTTAATGCAATCCTTATCAAGATACCAACAGCATTTTTCATAGAACTAGAACAAACAATTCTAAAATTTGTATGGAACCACAAAAGATCCTGAATATCCAAAGAGTTTTTAAAAGCAAAGCAAAGCTGGAGACATCACAATTCTAGACATCAGGAGTTTTACAAAACGGTAGTAAGTAAAACTGTATGATTCTGGCACAAAAATAAACACATAGGTCAGTGGAACAGAATAGAAAACCCAGAGAGGGACCCACAACTCTATGGTCAATTACTCTTTGACAAAACAGGAAAGATTATCCAAAGGGGAAAAAACAGTCTCTTCAATAAATGGTGTTGGAAAAACTGGACAGCATCATGCAAAAGAAAGAAACCGGGCCATTTTCTTACATCATCAACAAAAATAAATTCAAAATGGATTAAAGGCCTAAATGTGAGACCTGAAACCATAAAACTCCTAGAAAAGAACACAGCCAGTAACCTCTTTGACATTGGCCATAGCAACTTCTTTCTAGGTATGTTTCCTGAGGCAGGGGAAACAAGAGCAAAAATAAACTACTGAGACTACATCAAAATGAAAGTTTCTGCAAAGTGAAGGAAAAAAATCAACAACACAACTAAAAGGCAACCTACAAAATGGGAGAATATATGTGCAAATGACATATCTGACAAAGGGTTAATATCCACAATATATAAAGAACTGACAAAACTCAATACCCAGAACATGAATACACCAATGAAAAAGTAGACAGTATGAACAGACAGCTTTCCAAAGAAGATCTCCAGATAGCTAACAGACACATGAAAAGATGATCATCATCACTTACCATCAAAATTACAATAAGATATCATCTCACACCTGTCCAAATGGCTACCATCAGCAACACAAGAGAAAACAGGTGTTGGGAAGTATGTGGACCAAAAGGAATACTTATGCAATGTTGGTAAGGATGTGAACTGGTGTAGTCACTGTGGAAAACAGTATGAAGATTCCTCAAAAAGTTAAAATAGAGCTACAGTACAATGCAGTAATTGCACTACTTATGTACCCAAGGAATACAAAAACACCAATTCAAAGGGATATATGCACCTCTATGTTTATAGCAGCATTTTCTACAATAGCCTAATTATGGAAGCAGCTCAAGTGCCCATCAACTAATGAATGGATAAAAATGTGGTATATACTTAAAATTGAATATTATTCAGCCATAAAAAGGAATGAACTCTTGCCATTTGCAACTACATGGATGGGGTTAAAGAATATAATCCTAGCAAAATAAATCAACCATCAAATATCTATGATTTCACTCACATGTGGAATTAAAGAAACAAAACAAATGAGTAAAGGGGAAAAAGGAGAGTGAGAAATCAAGAAAGAGATTCCTAACTATAGAAAACAAACTGATGGTTACCGGAGGGGATTGTGGGTTTGGATTAAATAGATGATGGAGATTAAGGAGCGTATTTGTCATGATAAAAAAGAGTGATGTATGGAATTACTGAATTATTATATTTTACACCTGAACCTAACACTATAGCTTAATGAATTGGAGTTAAAATTTAAAATAACTGTTATTATAAGTAATTCCTTCCCTCAAAACTTCTAGAAACTCCATTTAAAAAGGAGAGGAAATAATTTATATTTCAGACTCCCTATTTTTACTGAGCCCAAAGTTGACATTCAGTTTAACATAAAATAACTTCTACCACTTGAGAAGTCCTCCATGTGGTCTGTGAAAAATAAGCTTCTTAATTTTCACAAAGCATTTTTGGGGTCATGTAAGCAGGGCTAACCATGTTTTCTAATTTGTCTGCAGTCCATAATAACCATTGGAGGAAATTTTAAATATGTCCTCAACAGAGGTTAGAAAATCCATAAGCATTTCTGTTGGGCCATACAATGGAATGGTCTTAGGGAAGCCACGAGGCAAATCTCTGATAAAAGCAGCAGAAAATAAGACAAGTATGTGAGGACCAAACTCAGCAGGATGTTATGACTGAATATAGGTTATTGTGATACTGTACTTGAGCATTAGAAATCCAGTGCTTTTCCAACCCCACAAACCATCATCACCACCACCATTGTTGTCATTTGTGCCTAGGAGTCTTTGGTATGGACAAACTATAATAGAAACAAAATAAATGCTTGTCTGTAGGTCCAACTGAGAGATAAATGAGCTTGCTCAAATGAGAAGGGAATTTTCTCTGACCAAGAGGCAGATTCTGAAGATATGGAAACCAATAGTGAGAAGTAGCAGAAGAGACAGGAATCCAAAGGGAAAATTGTTGGGTAAGCAGCTCCAGTTGACCCATAACTGAAGGCTGCAACCCACAGATTAGGTGCTCAATAATAAAGGATAAATGTGTCCTATTGCAATGATATTCCCAAGACCAACTACTTTACCACTTGCCAAGTATTAAGAGTTGTTTGAAATGACTACTTAGTTATAATTAATGAATTAGTTTTTTAAGTATATCGTTTTTTGAAATATATTTTATAAAATGTCAACATTTCTGAAATTAAGGTCTAGTTTGCTTTTTTTAATTTTCAGTTTCTATTTTATGAGACTATGACTTTAAGGATAATATTAGAAATTAAGATTTGTCCAATTTGTTTCTTCTCTTGCCTTTCCTGCAAATCTTAAAAATCCATTTTATTTCTATTATCAAGAGGACAGGCTATAAAAATAAACTTGAGTTTATGACCTTCTTATTTACTTGTTTGTTGTTTTACCTTAGACAAATTGCATGTTATTTCTCAGACTAAATGTCCTCATCTGTAAAATCAGAGCAGTTCTGTTTACCATCTCCTAGAGCTTCTGAGAAGACAAAATGAATTAATACAACTGAAGCCCTTAGAACATTACCTGAAACCAAATAAGTATTCAATAAATATTGAATATCACTCTTATCATTAGGTTGCTTTAAGGACATCTCATATTTTGACTTCTGCCCTAAAGATGGAAAGAAACAACTTTATGCAAACTGGGTCTCAGGAAGCAAAAGAGATAATAGAAGAAAAACCACCTGAGGTAAGACATTTTCAAGTCACGCTTAGTTACAACTTACATAAAATAAAATTTACTCATTTTGAAATAAACAGTTTGATAAGTTTTAACAGATATCAAAATGTATAACCACAAGCAAGATCAAGAAAAAGAACAATGTCATCATGTCAGAAAGTTCCCTAAAGTCCCTCAACAATCATCCCACCCACTCAGAGCCCCAGGCATCACAGATGTGTCTTCTTTCACTACAGATTACTCGTGCTTGAGATTCTAGAAAGAATCTCATTAAAATGGAATCATACATTATTTATTTTTTTGTTGACTTTTTTGCTCAGAATAATCTTCATATTAATTCATGTTGTTTCTTTTACCAGTAGCTATCCCTTTTAAATGCTAAGTAGTATTCTATTGTGTTAATATACTACAGTACTACAGTTTATTCATTCACTTGTTGAGAGATATTTAGCTCTTTCCAGTATAGGGCTATTAGTAATAAAGATACTATGAATATTTGTGTACATGTATGTGGATATATGCTTTCACAGCTCCAGGAACATGAAACTGCTATCATAAGGTATTTAACCTTGTCAGAAGTTAAAAACTTAGAAAATTGTTGTTTAAAATAGTTTTGTATTTCATCCAGCAATGTATGAGAATTCCAATAATCTGTATTCTGCACTGCACTTGCTACTTTCAGGTATTTTTAACTTTAATTCTATCTTATGGTATATAATATATCTCATTGGCTTTATATTTCCCCGATGAATAAAGTGTTCAACATCTTTTAACATGCATACTGGCCTTTTGTATATCTTCAGATATGAGATGTTCGTATCAATATTTTGCCTATTTGTAATTGAGTTGTTTGTATTATTATGTAATATCAAGCAGTCTTTGTGTGTTCGATATACAATTTTTTTCTACTATATATGTTGCAAATACTTCCTCCCACTATGTGGGTTCTCTTTTCATTTTTTTAACAATGTCTTTGAAAATAAGAAAGTTTTCATTTTGACAAACAAAACTTTGTATATATGTATATGTATACACAACTTGTGTATATACATGCCATGTACACACACATATATGCAGTTGCCCACATATATAGAAGTTTTCATGATTTATTATTTTTATGCCTTATCTAAGAAATCTGTGCCCAACTCAAAGAAGTCACAAAGATACTCTTTTGTTTTCCCATTGGAAGTGTTACAGTTTTAGTTTCCATATTTCGTTTTCTGATCTATTTCAAGTTCTTTTTTCTATGTGTGTGTATAGTGTGAGGAAATGGCTGAGAGTTTTTGTTTTAATGGATGAAATGATTAAAGTTTTGTTTTGTTTTAATGGATATCAGTTTTTCCAGCATCATTTTTGAAACTGAAGAACCATCCTTTCTTCATTAAGTTACCATAGTGCCTTTGTGGAATAGCAATTGGCCATATTTATGGGTCCATTTCAGTACTATATTCTATATTGTCCCTCTGTAGGTCCATCCTTATGCCAATGCCACACTGTCTTTTATTGCTGTACCTTTATAGTATGATTTGATGTCAAAGAAAAGAAATATTCCCAGTTTGTTCTTTTTTCTCGAAATTGTATATTTTTTCCCTTAACATTTTCTTTTACATATTAGAATAAACTTGTTAATTTCTACCCCTTCCCAGAAACAAAGCCTGCTGAGATTTTGAAAATAATTGCATTGACTCTGTAGATCAATTTGGGAAGAGCTGACATCTACAAATGTTTGACTCTTCCAAACCAAGTACATACCATGTTTTTAAATTTATTTGAGGGGAACCTGAGTGGCTCAGTTGGTTAAACATCTGCCTTTGGCTCAGGTCATGATCTCAGGGTCCTGGGATTGAGCCCTGCATGGGGCTCCCTGCTCAACAGGGGAACCTGCTTCTCTCTCTGCTTCTGCCCCTCCCTGAGCTCTTGCTCTCTCCCACTCTCATATGCTTTCTTTTTCTCTCTCAAATAAATAAGAAATCTTTTTAAAAATTATTTGAGATTTCCTTCTTTTCCTTAGCAATGTTTCATAGTTTTCAGTGCAGAGGACTTCCACATATCTTTCTAAATTTATATATAAGTATTCCATGGTTTTTAATGCTAGTTTAAGTTGAATTTATTAAAATTAATATTCTGGGTCACCTGGGTGGCTCAATTGTTTAAGCATCTGCCTTGGGCTCAGGTCATGATCCCAGGGTACTGAGATTGGATCAAGCTCCACATCAGGTTCTTTGCTCAGTGGGGTTCTCTGCTTCTCCCTCTCCCTCTGCTTGCTGCTCCCTCTGCTTGTGCTTTCTCTCTCTGTATCAAATATATAAAATAAAAATTAATAAAGTTAAAAATAAAAATATTCTGTGTTCTTTACATTTTTTAATATTAAGCATTATTTTATTGCCTCAAGAATTTACTTAGAAGTTCCTTTAGCTTTTGTGTAGATTCTTTAGCATTTTCAACATTCTCAATAATAACATGACAATAGAGACTGTTTTACTACTTCCTTTCAATCTTTACACTTCTATTGCATTTCCTTTACTTGCTATAATGTATTGGTAGAACCTCTGTTGTAAAAGTGCATAGTACTGATAACACACATTGCTCTTGTTCCTGATGATAAGAGCAAGACATTCAGTTTTCCACCTTTTACAATGAAATAACCTCATATTCATTTGTCCTTTGTTAGATTAAAGAAATTCCCTTTTATATTAGGTTAAGAGTTTTTATCGTAAGTTGATGTTGAATTATAGCAAAGATTTTTTCTGCATATATTGAGATCATCAAATGTTTCTGCTTCTGAATTGTTAAAATTTACATTGAGTGAATTTCATTCGGTGATTTTTTTTTTAATGCTAAACCAGTCATCTATTTTTGAGATAAACTCCACATGGTTAGAGTATATTATCCTTTATTTATACGTCTATATTGGATTTCCTAATATTTTAAAAGGAATTTTTGCGTGATTATTAGGAATATTGTTCTAAAGTTGTTTCTGTTTTGTTTTGTTTTTAAGACTTTCTAACCATTTTACCTTCAAGAAAATGCTAACTTGATAAAAGCAGTTGGGAATCTTCCCTCTGTCTTGATTTTCTGAAAAAAAGAAAATGTATAGTGTTAATGTATTCTCTTTCTTAAATTTTGGCTATACTTCAACACTGAAGCCATCTGGTCCTAAAATTTTCCTCATGAGAATGCTTTCAACACATATTCAATTTCCTTAATCTATATAGGACTATTTTGAATTTTTATTTCTTCCTGCTTCAGTTTTGCTTAACTTTTGGTTTTCAAAGATGTCACAGTTTTCCAAGTTGATGAATTTGTTGTATCTATATCTATATCTGTATCTTATATTATTTTTCATAGTATGTTCTTAAAAGTATTTTGTGATCTTAAAAGTGTTGTGAATCTGTACTGACTCCACATTTTCATTTCTGATAATGAATAGTTTTCTTTTTAAATTTATTTTTACGACATCTAATCTAGAAGTTTACTGATACTGACTTTGTCAAAGAACCATATTTAAGTTTTAATTTTTTTATTCTATTTTTTAAATTTCACTAATATCCTCTCTTAATTATTTGTCCTCTACTTTGGTTTTAATTTTTTTCTTCTTCTATTTTCTTAAGCTTAAAGATTAGGTATTTAATTTCAGAAATTTCCAATTTTTTAATCTAAGCATTTAAAACCATCAACTTCTTTTTAAATATTGCGCTAGATTACCCCAGGAATTATCATATGTTCTGTTTATCTTTGTTCAGATTGAAATATTTATTAAAATTTTCTTTCTAATTTTTTAATTTTGTTGTCATTTATAATCATGTTACTTAGTTTCCATATTGTCATGATTTTTTCAACTATCTCTTCTTATTTCTTTAATTCCACTATGGTTACAAAACATTCTGTATGAATTGTCATTTGGAATTTATTGAAGTTTCTTATGTGGCCCAGTGTAAGATTTATCTTGGTGAACATTTCATATACACTTACAAAACACAGTTGTTCTGTAGTTGTTCAGTCTAGTGTTCAACTTATGGAAGAGTTTTAAAATTTTCTTTATTCTAAAGGATTTTAGACTACTAGACAGAATATTGAAAGAAGAATGTTGAAATCTTTAATTATAATTTTGGATGTGTCTATGTATTTCCTTTTAATTCTATTAAATTTACTTCAGGTGTTACTCTTTAATTAGTCACATTTATGCATAGGATTATTATGTTTTCTCTGTGACTTGGTATTTTATTATAAAATTTCTTTCTTTATTTTGGATGAAATCCCTTGACCTAAAGTTCACTTTAACTGATATGAATATAGTCATTTTCGCTTTCTAGATTTGGTAGTCTTGTAGAATATACTTTGCATTTTTATTTAGCCTTTAATTTATGGCAATTCTCTCAGGTTTATTTGTCTTCAGTGTATTTATTTTGCATTCTTTTTTGCTTTTATTTTATTTTATATTTTATTTAAATCCCAGTTAGTTAACATACAATATAATATTAGCATAGAATAATGATTCAACACTTCCCAACACCCAACGCTCATCACAACAACTGCACTCTTTAATTCCAATTAACCATTTAACCCTTTCTTCTAGGCCCTTTCCCTCTGGTAATCATCAATTTGTTCTCTATATTTAAGAGTCTGTTTCATAGTTTCACTCTCTTTCTCTTTTTTTCTTGTTGCTCATTTGTTTTGTTTCCTAAATTCAACATGTAAGTGAAGTCATATGCTACTTCTTTACTCTGACTTATTTTGTTTAACATACTACTCTCTAGCTATGTCCATGACATTGCAAGGAACAAGATTTCATTGTTTTTATGGCTGAATAATATTCCAGTGTGTGTGTGTGTGTGTGTGTGTGTGTGTGTGTGTACATCATTTCTTATTATCCATTCATTAGTCAATGGGCACTTGAGCTGCTTCCATAATTAGGCTATTTAGAAAATGCTGCTATAAACATAGAGGTGCATGTGTCCCTTTGAATTAGTGTTTTTGTATTCCTTGGGTACATAAGTAGTGCAATTACTGCATTGTACTGTAGCTCTATTTTAACTTTTTGAGGAATCTTCATACTGTTTTCCACAGTGACTACACCAGTTCACATCCTTACCAACATTGCATAAGTATTCCTTTTTGTCCACATCCTTCCCAACACCTGTTTGCTCTTGTGTTGTTGATGATAGCCATTTAGACAGTTGTGAGATGATATCTCATTGTAATTTTGAGTTACATTTCCCTGATGGTAAGCGATGATGATCATCTTTTCATGTGTCTGTTGGCTATCTGGAGATCTTCTTTGGAAAGCTGTTCATACTGTCTACTTTTTCATTGGTGTATTCATGTTCTGGGTATTGAGTTTTGTCAGTTCTTTATATATTTTGGATATTAACCCTTTGTCAGATATGTCATTTGCACATATATTCTCCCATTTTGTAGGTTGCCTTTTAGTTGTGTTGATTTTTTTCCTTCACTTTGCAGAAGCTTTCATTTTGATGTAGTCTCAGTAGTTTATTTTTGCTCTTGTTTCCCCTGCCTCAGGAAACATACCTAGAAGGAAGTTGCTATGGCCAATGTCAAAGAGGTTACTGGCTGTGTTCTTTCCTAGGATTTTTATGGTTTCAGGTCTCACATTTAGGCCTTTAATACATTTTGAATTTATTTTTGTTGATGGTGTAAGAAAGTGGCCCGGTTTCTTTCTTTTGCATGATGCTGTCCAGTTTTCCCAACACCATTTGTTGAAGAGACTGTCTTTTCCCCTTTGGATAATCTTTCCTGCTTTGTCAAAGAGGAATTGACCATAGAGTCAATTGGTTTTCTGTTCTGTGGGTCCCTCTCTGGATTTTCTGTTCTGTTCCAGTACACCCAGAAACTGGGGGGAATGCAGGCATAGCTTTAATAAAATTTGCCCTGGAGGCCTGGCATGAGGCTAGAAGTATTTATGAAGTTCTTGCCTCCCACAGTTGGCTCTGTGTTTAGGCTGGAGGTGGGACAGGGAAGGAAAAGGCTCTCATTTTTGTAGAATTCCCCCAATATGTTCTGAAATCAGTATGAATAGATCAGTCTCCTGCTTGCTTCCAGCCTTGTGTTAATTGCCATTTTTATGTTGCCTATCAGTGCAGTCTGCTGTGTCTTTAAGGGCTGCAATCCATCTGTCACTCCCCCTTGCCCAGGGTCACCCAGTGCTAAGTCAGCTGACTTCCAAAGCTCTAGGGTCCAAGTCCCAGTGGTTTTACCAAGACAGAATCTGGCCTCTCTGATTTTTAAAACCAAACATAATTCTTCCCTGTGTAAGGTCCTTGATCCGAGGGCTCTTTTCTCTGCCCTCTACAGGCATGCAACTCCCTTCCTCCTGTGGGCAGTCTTCCTCCACTTTTCTGACCCTCTTAACCTTTCTACGCAGCTTCTTCTCTGTATTTAGTTGTAGTGTTTTTCTGCCCGTCTTTGGATCACTCTCCTCTTTACTGACTTGGATGCGGATATCTAGTTGTAAATGTGGGATGGGACCTTTAGCTCAGGGTCCTCCTACTCCAGCAACTTCCCAAGATCCTAGCCTGTATAGCAAAAGCTTTAATGTCAGTGGTGGCATATTCCAAATGTCTAAGAGCTTTATTTTTTAAAATTCTTTTGTTTAAGTATAGTTGATACATAATGTAACATTATTTTTAGATTTACAACATAGTGATTTGATAAGTTTATATGATTTGCTAGGCTCACTGCAAATGTAGCTACTGTCACCATACAATACTAATACAGTGTCATTGACTGTATTCCTTATGCTGGGCCCTTTGGTCTCATGACTTATTCATTCCGTAACTGGAAGCCTGTACCTCCCACTCTTCTTTGCCCATTTTTCCATTGCTCTGCCCCCCACTTTGTTCTCTGTATTTGTAGGTCTGATTCTGCTTTTTGTTTGTTTATTCATTTTTTTTTTTTAGATTCTTCATGTGAGTGAAATCATATGGTATTCATCTTTCTCAGTCTGACTTATTTCACTTAGCAAAATACCCTTTCCTATAGGTCTATTGATGTTGTTGCAAATGGCAGGATCTTAGGCTTTATTTTATTTATTTATTTATTTATTTATTTATTTATTTGAGAGAGAGAGCATGAGAGGGGAGAGGGGAAAAGGTCAAAGGGAGAAGCAGACTCCCAGCAGAGCTGGGAGCCTGATGCAGGACTCGATCCCGGGACTCCACGATCAAGACCTGAGCCAAAGGCAGTGACTTAACCGACTGAGCCACCCAGGTTCCCGAATCTTAGCCTTTTTATGGCTGCATAATATTCTTTTATCTATATCTATCTATATCTCATACATCTTCTTTATCTATTCATCCATAGATATGTGGGAGATTTTAGTATCATAATCACAAAATAGCAGCTATGGAGAAAGGGTTAGGTGGTAAGAAAACTAAAGGCTCTCCCTACAATTTTTGCATATTCATAACTCTCCCAGGAAAATATTCCTTTACTGAAATTGTGCTGCTTTTTCATTCTGTCTGGGAGAAAGTAGGAAAGCTGGTTTTTCTTTTTTAAAGAGATTTTCTACAATGGTGAACTTACAAAAACTTTTATCTACAGCTTCCATTTTTTTCTTTTTGTTTTTTAGAGATTATTAAATCATCTATTAAAATTTATGTTTAACATCAAATGATCAGTTTATATATTTATTAGACTTTAAATCTGAATAGATATATTGATGAAGAAAGAAGCAAATTCTGCTTATATGTTTCATATTACATCCATGTATTTATACTATCTAGTCTTATAATTATATTAAGTAAATTATTTCATATATCATAATGAAATAAAGACCATCTCCAGTTATGAATGTGGGTATACACTTAATAGGAGTACGTAAGGAGGAAAATCAGTTGCAACTTCTAAATTTTATTCAATGATAACTCTTGAATAAACATTTTAAAGAATTTTTTTTTTTAAATAGGCACCAGAGTTCTGGTTAATATCTCACTAATAATGATGATGCTAAGATGAGATGGGAGGGGTACTCAGAAAACCTGGAAAAGGTAGAGAAGATTGGAGCAAGATAGTATAGAAATTAGTACAGTATAGAACTCCAGATCTCTAGTATTATTAAACCCAATTTTGCAAAGTGTAGGCAAAATGATGAGGTGGGTGGCAGGATTTACTGCTGCTCTGTGACAACATATTTCATTATTCTATCCTTTCATATTCTTTCACTATCATGCGTGACTGCCCACAAATAAAGGAATTGGACCAGATTAATGAGAATTGAGGGGTAAATAAAGGTGACATGTAGACAGAAAATGGTAGTTCAGTGAAGAAATCCTTTTCACTTCTCCTTGGAAATGTATAATTAAAAGTTAAAACTTTAAAGAAGATTGGATCTTAAGATAACGCTGAATATGTAATCTCACAAATGTAACTTTGAATAGATGGAACAGCTTTCCTTCCTTCTGACACACCCATTTTACATAGAGAATATTGCTTAATAGCAAGCAAGAGCGATGCAGTTTCTGCAGCTGCAGGACTAGAATATAACATTAAGAGGTCTGCAAGAAGAATTATGCAGAAAATCCTACATATTCATAATCCTCCTTTGTTCAGAAAAAAAGAGATACAAAATGATTCTCTGTGTGCATGTTTTTCGCTAAGCACTCTTTTTAAGTTCCTGGCTTTGGTTACCATGAAAATGAGCCCTGCAGATCCCTTACTATGGGAAGCCTCATTGACTGATGGCTCTGAATATATCACCAAGCTTATGAAGTGGCCAAACTTCTAACAGGGAGTTCCTCTGAGTCACTGAAAGAGCATAGCAGAGGTTACCAAGGCAGTTCTATTCCTGTGAGACATGAGATTTCTTTGACAGGTGACTTTGGATAAACTGAAGTTCACTGTTGTCTAAGCCCCTTCCTGCCTATCTTCTTTTTGCTCCCTCCCTCCTTTACAGGTCTGCCCCTTGATAGTTCTGATGGTCTTTTAGTGTTCCTGGTGCTGTCCCCTCTGTGTGTTTTCTCTCACAAGTATTTGCTCAACGAATCACTTGTGTATAAAATCCTCTTGGCATCCCCTTTCTAGATGAACTGAATTGGCAGAAATGATCCAAGAAAACAGAAAGTATGATGAGATTCTGTGATTGGCTCACTCACTGCCTGATAGGAAAAACTATACTACCCTGAGATATGTGGGATAAATGAAATCCCTAACATATTTTTGTTGTCTACTTGCTGAAGATTTCTTTGGAGGGTAACCTGGGAAAATGTCATAGTAAAGAAGAATGCCCTTGCAAGTGCAATGATTGAAAGATATGGAGGAACAAATCCTATGAAACCTATAGACATGTTTGGTTTCTGTTTAGTTATACTGATATGCTGTCTAAGAATAAAAAATACTGAGAGCCATTAAAACACAGCTAAAGACTGTGAGATCCAGAGACTTTCTTTTGTAATTGGCAAGGAGGCCTGAATCTCCTGCAATGATATAGTGGAAATAGCTGAGTTGTATAAATTTAAAGTGCTCCAGAGAAGTTTAGAGGCTCAGCTAAGATGGGTCTGTAATGCTAAGTTTAGGACCCTGGCTGAGAAAACCTGAGATGCAGACATATGGGATAGAGACATCTGGATTGATGTTCCTGAGGATATTAGCTACTACACTGGAGACCTTATGTTCCAAAGGATGGGGGATGCATGTTAGGAAGATTCAGAGACCTACCTGTTTGGTGAAGTTTGTAGGGGTTCAATGTTCAGGAGCATTCTAAGATATCCTCTAGACAAAAGAAGAAATTGCTACATCTTGTATTCCCTGCCATAATAGCAACAACAAAAATGGAAGCACGGTGCCTGGAATGACTCATTGTGTTCTGGAGGTAAAACATTCCACAGATATGAATACTGCTGCAGCCCAGATACCAGGTGGCATGGAAATCTGCCACTGCTGGGTAGAGTTTGGAGTAGGAAAGGGCTCTCTAAACAGGCCAAAGCTTTTGTGCAAACAGCCCTGCCCCTTATGTTAGAGTTGTTAGAGTCACACTGATTAGAAATTATGTGTGTCGAGCAAATACAAAGGATTTTTCTTAAGCTACAGGAAAACAGATTTTTGTTATCTAAATCTGGCATCTTCTCCTGGCAGGTGCTATAGATGTAGATTCATCCCTAGGTAATCCAGTAGATGGAAAGAAAATAGTATTAAGTTAGTATTAGAGAGATTCTATGAGGAATGCTGGCACTGTAAACTTTAGTTGAACAGGACGCAGTTGCTTGCCTACGGAAGATTGGGAGTGATCCAGCCTTGGACATGTGAACAAAGCAGGCGGTGCTCCTGTCCCTTGCAGATGAAGGTCAGTGACACGTTACCATGGCTCTTAGCACTACTTGTACCTTTGTTTGGTGAATTTATTTATTTTTTGAATGTATTCACTAGACACAGATCTATGAAAAGTACAATACTATTCAAATTTTCCTTTTGGGAATTGCTCGTTAGCGATTGCTTGTTAATTGCTCTAGGTTTGAAGATATTATAAAATTAATTGGGTTACCTCGTTTCTTCTGTTGCTAGCTTATGGAGATCAAACAGTGCTTGATCTAACAATACTAGATCCATATAGGTCTGTGTCTTCTGAAGTTTAACATATCCAATGTTCAGGCTTTTAGCTTCTGATATGAAAATTTAAATTATTAAATGGAGAAGTTGTGTAGATTTAAGTATTAATGAGTCCTAGAGATTGTGATTGTATCTTCCACAAGGTATTTCATGGCATAGAATCATTATTGGATCTTATAGAGACTCTTTATTTTTTCCCATTTAAATCCCTATTCCTCAATTCTTATAATTCGGTAAGTTCATGTATTATTATAAAATACATAGTGTTTTTTATTTTTGCCTTATGAATAACATGCTGAGAGGTGCCTGCTGGTAGCTCGGTCGATAAAATGTCTGCTTTGAGCTCAGATCATGATCTCACTATCCTGAGATTGATTTCTGGGTTCCCTGCTCAGTGGGAACCCAGTTTCTCCCTCTTCCTCTGCCCTGCCACTTGTGCTCTCTCTCTCTCATTATATGTCAAATAAATAAATACAATCTTAAAAAGTTATGCTGAGTTTCTGATGTCAAACTATTTATGAGATAAAAATTTACACATCTTTACATTTGAAATCATGTAGAGATTTAGCCTCCTGATTTGTGGAAAACAAAAAGGCATCTCCAATTATAATTACCGAAAACATTGTGAACTCTAAAAATACATAATAATAAATAATATGCAAAAATACATAGACGGATATTTAAGTGATACGCAACACATTTTAAGGATGGTGTCAAGCTTACTTGCAATCACAATGAAATGCCTACAGCAAATTTAGGGTGCAGTCATAGCTTCCAATGAAAAAAGAACAAATTACCTAAAATGTGTGAAGGAAAGTTCATTCTCAGCAGGACCATTATGAAGAATCAACTGCAAGTTAATGAATGCTAATGACATTAGTCCTTCTATAAGTATTCCTTAAGAATACTTAAGGAGATATAATGCAATAAAAAAATTATGCTCATTTATTGATGTGCACATATATTCCAAGAGAAGAAAAACTATTAATTATGTGTTTTTATAGAATGGAGATGTTAAGTATTTTAATTAATTCAGACTACCAATGACTATCTCTGAAAGACTATTTCACATCCACAATAACATGATTAATGCAAGCATAATGAGTACTAGATTAATTAATAATATCTGACAATTTATCTCAAATTGATATCAGTCACACGTCTTAATGATGCATTAATTATCATTAAGTAATTACAAAAATTATTGAAGAACATATGAGAGACTCTTGTACCACTTTATTTCATTAGAATTAGTACTAGTTGGGTAAAGCAGACTAGAATTAATACTGAATTTTTTAGTGTTTAACACAAACTTTTTATTATTATAGATATGTATTATATAGATATAATTTTTATTATTATAAATCTATTTTTATGATATTTTCAGATTTTAGAAGAGGAATTCAGTTTGGTGAAACATTAATATTTCAGCGTATAATTAATTAAATATTGTGTGAAAGAATCAGCTGAAGAGTGAACATCATTTCAGAATTTAGCCCAACATTTCTAGTTATTTTTCCTAAATCTGAATCAAGTTATGTCTTAGGGAACCATGGATACTCACACATTCAAAGCAATTTAAAAATTATAGTAATGCATATGCACAAAACCATAAAGCCATTGCATATGTGATGTTGATTGGGGGCAGTACGCGAAGGAACTGAAGAATGAAGAGGGCTACAAGTGGCAAAGTAAAATATCCTTTTCTGAAGTTTTCCACTTTTTTTTTTAAAGTTTTTATTTATTTATATGACAGAGAAAAGCACAGCTAGAGAGGGAACGCAAGCAAGGGGAGTGAGAAAGGTAGAAGCAGGCTTCCCGAGGAGCAGGGAGCCCCATGCGGGGCTCAGGCCTGGGACTCCGAGATCATGACCTGAGCCGAAGGCAGAATCTTAAGGACTGAGCCACCCTGGCGCCCCAAGTGTTTCCACTTTTAACCAGTTATTTTCACATTATACAATGCAACTTGTATGGTAGCTAAAGCTTTGCCCTGGCATTCAGTTTCTATCCCTTTTTAAGATTATACCATCAGAATAACTTTTACATTTGTGAAAAATAAAAATAATAGTGATAACTGCTAATATTTATGAGTACTTACTATTTATATATAAAATGCTACAGGATTTCACAGCTATAAAGCGACAAAACTGGGATGTGAATATAAGTAGACTTGTATTAATATATTTTTAAGGAAAATAAAAATGTCCTTAAAATGTGTAGTACAACCTTTATCTAAAGTGTTCCATATAGCTAACAGATACTTTTTGTGAAAATGAGGTTCAATAATCAAAAGAGTTAGGAAATGTGGGACTAAAAATAACATGTCTCTTTTCCTCAGGTCATCTCAACTGAAAATATGAGTGCGATTTTGATCTCTCAGAGGGGAATACTTACTATATACCTCAGGTGTTTTTCAGGTTCAATTCCAGATCACCACAAGAAAGTGACTTTCCCAATAAAGAAGGTCATTTTGGTTTTCCAGTGCATATAAAAGTTACATTTATACTTACTATAGTCCATTAAGTCTGCAATAACATTGTTTAAAGACATAATCAAATAACTTAGTTAAAAATACTTTGTTACCAAAAAGTGCTATCATATGACCATTCAGTGAGTCAATTACTGCTCAAAGGTCACCATAATAAAAATTAAAAAAAGTCTGAAATATTGTGAAAATTATCAAAATGTGATAGGGGAATATGAAGTAAGCAAATGTTATTGGAAAAAATGGCACTAATAGACTTCCTCTAAGCAGTGTTGCCACAGATCTTCAATTTGTGAAAAATGCAATGTCTATGAATCACAATAAAACTCGGTATGCCTATAATACATAGACCTCCTAAATCTTTTCACCTTGATTTGAAAGACCATCTTCATTGTTGATTTCTTGTTCCTGTGAATTTTTAAAATTAATAGACTATTTTTAGAGCACTTTTAGTTTTACAAAATAATTGAGTGGGAAGTAGAGAGATTTCCTGCATAACCTACTCCTCCCTTCACCTCCACTTCTCACTTTCCCTATTAATACCATTGTGCATTAGTATGATTCATTCATATAAATTACTATTGATACATTATTATTAACCAAGTCTATAGTTCACATTAGCGTTCACTCTCTGTTGTATAGTTCCATGAGTTTGACAAATAGAAAATATCATCTATTATAGTCTCATACACAGCACTTTCGCTGACTTGAATATCTCCTCTGCCTAACCTATTCATCCTTTCTCCCTTCCCTACATTTCCTGGCAATCAATGATCTTTTCCACTAGTCTTTTTACTGTCTATAATTTTGACTTTTTCAGGAAGTCATGTAGTTGTAGTTATACAATAAGTAGCCTTTTCAGAATGAATTCTTTCATTTAGCAAAATGCATTTCTAGATGTCTATATCTTCTTCTTTTTGCTTGATGTTTTTTTTTTAATTAAAAAAATTTTTTTGGTAATATTGCATTACCTGAATAAACAGTTTGTCCTTTCAACTATTGAAAAGCATCTTGGTTGTTTCCAATTTCTGGTAGTCATGAATAAAGCTGCTATAAACACTGATTTGTAGGTTTTTATGTGAAAATACATTTTCAGCTCATCTGGGTATAAATACCTAGGAGAGCAACAGCCAGATTGCTTGGTAAGACCATGTTTAACTTTGTAAGAAATTCGAACTGTTCCAAACTGGCTGTACCATTTTGCATTTCCTACTGGCAATGAATGAGAGTTTCTCTTGCTCCATATCCTGACCATTATTTGGTGTGTTAACATTTTGGATTTTAGACATTCTGATAGGTGTGTGGAAGTATTTCATTGTTTTTGACTTGCAATTACCTAATTATATATGATCTGGAACATCTTCTTTTGTGAAGTGTCTGTTTAGATCCTTTGTCCATTTTTTAAATTTGTGCTATTTGTTTTTAGTTTTTCTTGCTTATCGAGCTTTAACATTTTAATATCTTGGATACAAATACTTTATGAGACATATACTTTGCAAATACTTTCTGCAAATCTATGACTCATTCATTGTCTTAATCTGTGAGTTTTTAAATAATTAAATATAAAAATATAATACTCATTTATTTACTGATTTTTACTTTGTACCATCTGTATGCATACACGTTTGGCTTCAATTAACAATAAGTCCTCTTTAAAATGAAATAATGAAGTATATTGAGTGTTTTGCACTTTCTCCTTCACGCTGCCCCACTAGAAACTAGAGGAGTGAATGCCTTTGCTCTTTTGGGCTGCTTGGTGATACTGATGGCTACCATTCATTATCTGCTACACCACATGTGCTGTATTAGTATAGATTACATATTTAGTAGCCCTGAGAATTATAAGGTATTATGTATATTTTGCAAAAATGTAGAACAGTTTCTTTGTCTAGAATTTAAAAATTCATAATTGGTATATTTGGGATTGTAGCTTACTCTGCATGGTTTCAAAGCCCATGTTTTTCTAACTATGGTAGAATGATTTCAACACATTTTTCTAGTATTCATGTAAGAACCATTTCTAAGGGAAGGAACAGTATGACTGGCCAGTATGCAAGAAGGCTTTATCATCAGTTATTAGCTCCGATGATACAAGTAAACCCCTATTTATCTATCTGATGTCTTAGAGGTTATAAGCCTTAAATAGTACATATAACATGTTGGCACATTCTTTTCTCATAGTAACTCTCTAAATTGTAGACATTCCTCAACTACTAAGATCATTGTCCCTGTCACTGCTTTTATTTTAATTATAATCATTTCCCTTTGTTACTTGCAGAATGTGGTACTTTGAGCAAATCAATTACCTTGTCAGTTCTGTTGGTTCCTTAGAAGTAAACTGGGTCCCATGATGCAAATTTCCTCATGGGCTATTGTGATGTTTAAAAGGGGTAACACATGTAATTGACTCGGTGGAATCAGAGATGCAAGCTCTTTGCTCAGGGAAAGTAGTTTATCTCCTCTTCTCTCTTCTTTGGAAGGCGTTTACCTGAAGCTCTTCAGTGGTTGCCAGGCATGTGTATGATCTGATCACTGATACTGATGAGTTCACTTTTCTCTCCTTCCTGGAACATAATAAATTCCTTTGACATTTTAACTGGTAAATGACCTCTGCCCAGATGAGATAAAATATATTTGTTGGTTGTGTACAAGATCCAGGCTAAATTCTAAAGGCAAAATAAATAAATGAAATCTTTGCATCTGTCAGTGTGAACTTAGAAGGCAACATTCTAGCAGTTTCTATGTGAATATCAGGTAGCAACTAAAAACTTGTCAGCAAAATAACAGCATTAATGGAAAGAAAAGGATTTGCTAACATAAAATAGAACATGCTTCTATACTTCTAAAATGTAGTTTACAAACAGAAATAAAAATCTCTTCTGCAAATAGCTCTCTTTATGTTGCTCATAAGTAAAGACTTATTCACTCAAATCTTCTCAGTCTCACTCTGACCCTACAGCCTGGAGACTTTCATCATTTCCAGGATCTGATGATAGAGTCTATACGAACATGTCCACTCTAGATTCCAGGATGATTTCCATTTCTTTAAGGTTAAACTAATTTCTCTTCCTTCTTTCTTTTTTATCATACCATTCTATACAGTCCACTAAAATACAAGGTTATTGGTCTCACTTTCATTATCTTTCTCCATCTCTCCAAGATCAAAAGTGTAAAAGAAAGATAACTGAGAAGAAATAAGAGGAAATGAACTCTAGTCTTATGTAAGATGTTGGGAAAAAAAGAACTATTGGATAAAGGACACAAACTAAAGATTTTTTAGATGAAACAATCAAATTTTATGTCAGTTTACACACACACACACACACACACACACACACACACTCACTGAATGTTTAGGTATTAGCCAATTACTGTTGCATTCCTTTCTCTAAGTTCTGACAATTTAGTTAATTCATTCAAGGGGCATTTATTGAAACCTGCTATGTGCCAGTGTTTGAATCTAGATAGTAAGATTTCAAAGTTCAGCCTTAACCATAATGTTTACTGCCTTCTATGATGTTGTGCATGTGTGTCCAGCAGAAATGTAAGGGCTTCTTGGGCAGATTATAACATTTTACTCATATATTTCGTATAGTGCATGATACTTTACTCATTGAAAGCAACCTGAAATGTCTAATTAAACTGGACAGAGATTTTTTTCATGACCACCATTCAGTCTATTACATTTAATAATTCAAGCACTAAAGTGGATATTTGATCTTAACTTTCTAGTTGATTATTTAACACACTGAATGTAAGCAGAAATCCTAATCAGTTTCTTCCCTTCAGTTATGTGAACTCAACCTCTATAAAAATCTCATAATTTAAATTGACTTGGATCATAAAATAATGAACCTAATTTGCAAGAATCAAAGAGATAATTTATGTGAATTTGCATTGGAAACCTTCAACAATATATATTGTAAGACATTATGTTATTGTCGCCTTAAAATTAATAGCTAATCATTCAAATGGTAATAAAAATTTCAAAAATGCTTCTCACCAGGTTAATATTGCCCAGTGATGATATATTGAAACTCAAAGGCATGGGATTTCTCTTACGGAAAACAAAGTTCTGTTAAGAATCATTTATAGTCTTTGCTACACATGAAGTAATACAAAATCTCCTCTATCTTGCTCTTTTTTACTATCCAGAAAAGGAAGTTTTATATTTTTTGCCACCAAGGGTGCTCAAGGATAGACTATGCCATTTTCACATGTACTTTATTGGTGATGCGATGCAGAATTAATTTATAAGAGCTTTAACTGAATCGAAAAAAAAAAAAATGACCTAGAGGGTGCCTGGGTGGCTCAGTTGGTTAAGCGACTGCCTTCAGCTCAGGTCATGATCCCGGAGACCCAGGATCGAGTCCCACATCGATCGAGTCCCACATCGGGCTCCCTGCTCAGCGGGAAGCCTGCATCTCCCTCTCTCACTCCCCTTGCTTGTGTTCCCTCTCTGGCTGTGTTTCTCTCTATCCAATAAATAAAATCTTTGAAAAAAAAATGACCTAGAATTCCATCCAGAATGAGATCAGAACCAAAGTATAAAATCTCTTTTGTTCTTTGTTGCATTTTCTCCTCTAGCTGTGTTTATTTCCCATGAGATCAGCCCCTCAAAGCCAGTGGTCTCCTCATTTTCTGTTACTCAGCTTTCTTCTGCTGACTTAAAACTAGAATCACTAAGCTGCTGTAGTAGAGGAATTTGGATGTCTGGTATATTGCTTGTGGGTTGGAGTTAGCTATTTGCTTGGCAAGTATGTTCTATAACCTTCACTCCCTGTCCTTCCCTGGCTTTAAAAATTATCAAAGATAATCAACCCAGAAACTAATTTTAAATGTCCGAACAATAATGATCGATTCCCAGGACAATTTGTTGTAATTCGTGATTTGCTGACTGTGTTTATGGTCTCTAGTAATAGCCAAGACAGTTAACCTCAGACAAACATCAATTCTTACAAATTCAGTAAAAATGTCAGCCTGGGGATTTCAATGTGATGTTTTAACATTTATTTCAGGATATGGGCGTGATTGTTGGTAGTACATACTGCAGTCCTTTTCTCAACTATTCTCTTGCTGCTTCAGAGAGCATTTTAAAAACAAAAACATTCTACATTAGAGAAAACATATATTTTTCAGCTTTGAATTTCCCATAAAGTTCATATGAAAATTCAGTAGACATTTTGATGTAATTTATTTTTCTTTTTTTTAATAAAAAATGTTTAATAGGTAGTAAATATTAACCTGGAACCACAGCCTCCTTGTATGATATAAATTCTCAATTTTAATGCTAAAAGCAAAGTCTCAAAATTTAGTCCTCACTTTATACAGTCAGATTACTTTCTCAATTAATCCTCATTTCAAGGTGGAGAGTAAGACAATGAATATTAGTAATCCTAGACTGTTATCTTTTTGTCCTCTGGGGAAAAGTTTAATTTGGGGATTCTACAAGATCTTGCTCCATCAATTTTTTCCAACTGCAATTTTTTTATTTCCATCTGTAAAAAATATGTAAAACTTCTTTAAAATAAGTTTTTCATAATCTTGCTGAGTTTTCTAAGCACTGTTCTAATTATTTTCTTTCCTTTTTTAATGAAATTTCCCAGAAAGATGATCCATGGGCGGCATCACTTTTATTTACTCCAAATGTCTTGCCTCTTTCTTTCCTTCTTTCTTCCTTCCTTTCTCTCTTCCTTTCTCCTTTTCCATCCCTCCCTCTCTCTGTTTCTTTCTCCCTCCCTCTTTCTCCCCTCCCCACCTCTCCCCTCACTTTTCCTCCCCTCTCCTCCCCTCTCCTCCCCTTCTCCTCTCTTCTCCTCTCCTCTCCTCTCCTCTCCTCTCCTCTCCTCTCCTCTCCTCTCCTCTTCTCTTCTCGTTTCTATCTCTCCAAATTGCATTTTTAAAAAACATTTTATGTATTTGATAGATAGAGAGAGAGAGCACAAATAGGCAGAGTGGCAGGCAGAGGGAGAGGAAGGAGCAGGCTCTCCGTTGATGTGGGGCTCCATCCAAGGACCCTGGGATCATGACCTGAGCCAAAGACAGTTGCCTAACTGGCTGAGTCATCCAGGCACCCTGCACTTCTTTTTTAAAAATTTTATTTTATTTTTTTCATTGTTCCAAGATTCTTTATTTATGCACCACACCCAGCACTCCATGCAATATGTGCCCTCCTTAATACCCACCACCAGGCTTCTCCATCCCCCTACCCTCCTCCCCTCATTAGGAGAAGGAAAGGAAAAATGAATTGGGGTAAATCCGAGGGGAAGAAGATCCATGAGAGATTGTGGACTCTGAGTGACAAACTGTATTTTTTTTTTAAAGATTTTATTTATTTGACAGAGAGTAATATAGCTAGAGAGGGAACACAAGCAGGGGGAGTGAGAGAGGGAGAAGTAGGCTTCTCGCCAAGCAGGGAGCCCGATGTGGGACTCGATCCCAGGTCTTCGGGATCATAACCTGAGCAGAAGGCAGTTGCTCAACCAACTGAGCCACCCAGGCACTCCGACAAACTGTATTTTTTAAAGTCATTAATATTTTCTTAGTCCTTGGATCCTTTTTTGGGTCTTAGTATTAAACACACACACACACACACACGCGCGCGCGCACACACACACACACACACCTCTCTTCATTCAGCTTTTCATCCCTCTTTGTTGCCAGTTTTCCCCCTTGTCATTTGAAATGGTCCATATTTGACCCCTATTTAAGAAGATTTTCTCTGTATCTGTCTCTTCTTTCAGTTTTTCTCTCCCTTCCCTCCCCTTCGCTTTAGTTCCCATTCCTCTCCTATCTCGGGAAAATCTCATCTTGTCATAGGACTTTAACCATCACCTCCCTGTAGATGTCTTATTCCTCACCTGTAGGTGTCAATTCTAATTCTTAGTACCATATTTGTAAAGGTATGCTGACTAGTCCAACCTGAAGAATTCATTAGTAATGTTTCATGTAAAAATCATTTTTATTATCTTTACCATAAAATAAGTTTTCTTTTATGTCTCCATGCCCCACTTTAAAAAAAAAAAGAATCAATACCTCTGATTTCCACTACTTCCTAAATTATTCGAACCTTAACTAACTTTATTTATCTCAGCTGCCTCTCTGGATCCATTCCCACATCCAACTGAATATGAATCTCGCTATTCCTGTGCCCATAATGTTCCCTATGTTCAAGTTTTCTCACTTTAACAACATAACTGAGTCCCTACTTCCTAGAATATTCTAATACTCCACCCATAGCTTTTCCTTTTCCTGTGTTTCACATAATATGGCCCCATTTGTTTTCTTGAAATAATAAGAATGATATACTTCGTCTTTAACACGTAGACATATGCATTTAAATATGTTATTTTCAGAGTTGTCCAACAAAATAAGTGTTTATTCAAAATTATGTATTTTTCAAGTATTTATAAAAATCAGGAAGTTTCTTGTACTTTTTAGTATCATAATGCCCCTCATGAAAATGTTACTACTTTGGAGAAATATTTACTCTAAAATATCATATAACGTCTAACAGCTTCAATTTTACTATTATTTTTTGTTTATTTCAAGCAACATTTTAAAATCCCTAGTGAGGTATTTTTTTATTATAATACTTTTATGGGAACATAAAAAGGGAAGTGGATCATTCATTAGTAATATCAAATGTGGAGAAATACATTATAATGCTTCATTTTGAACCATATACCAAACATAACAGTCATCTGGGAGACTATTTTTAATACTGTTATTGCAGAATTACTGAAAAGGACAACCACTGTAGTCCTCTATAATGTATTTCTGTGACTACTTAAGAAATCATCCAGTTTGTGATATTACTAAAATTTATAATAGATGTCTATAGCTATTTACATCTAGCTTCCAAATTAATGTTTTGGAGGTTCAAAAATAAGGAGAGAAATGATTCAGCCTGTTATCTGTACAAATGGAGATTGACCAAAATTGAAAGTATTACATACATTATCTTTGTAGTGGTGCTTTTTGCTTGCAAAAAACCTGTAACTTTATTCCATATTTGTATGTCAATTAATATGGGTCTTTCACAATTATGATTTTTAAAAATTTATTTGACAGAGAGAAACACAGCCAGAGACGGAACACAAGCAGGGGGAGTGAGAGAGGGAGAAGCAGGCTTCCCGCCAAGCAGGGATCCTGATGCGGGGCTCAATCCCAGGCCTCCAGGATCATGACCTGAGCTGAAGGCAGTCGCTTAACCAACTGAGCCACCCAGGCGCCCCCACAAGTATGATTTTTTTATACAATTGGAAAAATAAGTGAATTGTGAACCTCATATCAGCGCTAGACAATAATTCTCTCATAATGCATTATTACTTCTATATTTGCTTCTTGTTCTTTCCAACCCCATTTCCATGTGTAGTCAGGTTTTTGAAAAATACTCTTATTATACTGGTCCAGAAGGAAGTTATTCAGCATTGCTTCTTCATTTAATATCTCACCAGGATTATGCGATATATTTCTTTCTACATGGTAGCTTTTATATTTTATACTTGAGATCATAAGTTCTTATACCCAGAGATTATATCTCTTTCTTTCTGTATGTTTGTATTCCATGGGCTATGGCAATGCACTGCTGATCATCACTTGATAATGTTTACTGAATGAACAAACTTAAAATGTAAATACAATACTCTCCTATTATTTTCCCTTTATTTTAGATTTTGTTTATTCCAGTTGATGGCAGTAAAGGACTTTTGCTCCAGTTACAAGAATAAAAGGGCAAAGCTTAAATACTTAAGCTTCTTCTGTAGAACAAATAAATAGCCCCCTACTGGCCAGATGACACACTGCATGAATGCCACAGTCTAGAGATGTGTGCAAAGAAACAGAAAATTATTAGACAATGTATCTGTTAATCTTTATAAATAAGTTATGTATGTGTTTTCATTCGATTTATCATCTGTTTCTAGTGCATGACATGTTTTAGCATAAATTTAATTCATTTATATAACTTGATGTGCTAGTAGAAATATTTATACTTCACCTTAGGCATTTTAAAGTGCACCTGGATGAAAATAATGTATGGTATGTTCAGGGATAGATGAGACCCATAAAACTGTTTAGTGCAAATCTGTCACATAAGGTAAATGGCACCAGAGCTGTGTTATGTCAGTGACAGTCTTCAAATAAAAAACATTACATTAAGCCTTGAGAATGTCAAGTAGAATTGCAGTAGATGAAGGAATGAATGGTAGAGAATATGATTAAAATGAAAAGGGTAGACTCATAACCACCACAGAAAATGAATTAATTTTGGTGTTTTTTTCATTGCTGACACATAAGTATATTTTGACCACTTTTCTAAACAAAGAAGCAGTAGCCCTGCATTTGTGTTATTGCTAGTAAATATGTGTACAATGCTTATAAGAAAGAAAAAGAATAATACATTATTACTTATTGATACTGATTAATAGTTGGATTTTTTCTTTTGTGAATTCTCTAGGTTGATTTTATATAATTCATTGTTTCTTACAGAAATGAAATGCTACAAGGCCTCATTACAACTGCTCAAAGTTTTACTGTTATCAGAACTTTCATACTTGTCTTATTAATAACATTCAGCTTTTATCATTCTAACTTTATAGTTGAAATGCCCAAGACTCAGAAGCATTCCATGACTTGCTCAAAAACAGAGAGCTTTCTTAGAAGACCTGGAAATAAAACTCAATACTTATTCTTTCTTCTGCATCATGCCATGCTTCTTTGATTGTGATCAAACAGAGAAACAAAACCTGCTACTTTTGCTTATTGTGGCCAGATTCTTTTCTGAAATGAGGTTTATATTTAGTTGATAAATGTCCAACTACTGTGGGCTTCACTAACTGGGATGCTTGCATTCTAGAATCTTGGTATTACAGAAGTTTCACTTAAAAGGTCAATGATCTTCTCCCTGTCAAGTTTTTCTTATTATGGCCCTTGTTAACATTTAAAAAGTGATTTCTTCTGTTCTGAATTTTCTCATAAAATTCTTAGAACAAGTTCTCCTCCTCTTCCTCTTTTCTTCCCCCTCCCCCTCCTTCTTCTTTCTTCTTTCTTCTTTCTCCTCCTCCTCCTCCTCCTCCTCCTCTTCCTCCTCCCCCTTCTTATTATGTTCAGTATTCAGTGATTCATTAGTTGTGTGTAACACCCAGTGCTCATCACAACACGCGCCCTCCCGGGTTTCTGAGGGGAGAGGGGAAAGGGGTAACTGGGTTATGGGTATTAAAGTCTTGGAACTTCTTATAATGCGTGTTATACCTATCTGCCATAAGGAATATATCTACCTTCTTTTTAAATTACTTTATCTTCAGCATTATGCACACTTCACATAAAGACAATTTTTTTTTAATTTTATTTTGAAAACTGGCCACTTTTCTATATGAATGAGTGCTTTAAATTAGGAACAATGTAAGAAACTCAAAAATAGTAAAGTGAGGGGACACCAGTGCGAGCCCAGACAAAAGCCTCACTGTAGAGGGGATCTTTTCCACAAGGGGGCGCACGCTACTCACCAATTCTGTCTTTAAGCTTTCTGAGCAGGGTCTAGGGCTTCCTCTCCTTAGAGCGGTTCCCACCCCTCCCCGCCCCCCAGCCTCCCTGGACACGTCATTCTGTGCTTACCTCTTCACTCTCTGAGTTAGAACATATGTTCTAATGGGAAAATAACCATACTAAAACACCCAAAATACAGAGTAACTTACATTGTTTTTTTTTAAAAAAGAAACAAAAATAAAAGATATTTTGTAATACTTTCCTACAGAATATTTTAAAAAGTAAGTATATCATATAGGTAATATATATGATATATATACACACAGTTCAAGATGGTTTCTGAACTGAACTTTTAAATACTATCAAAAATATAATATAATTAGTAATGTAAGGTAAAGCTCATAGCCCATATATAAGATGGTCGTTGAATCATACAACTGAAGACTAAACTATATGAGTATGAATGAACAATGAGAACAATAACAACTGATAATATAGGAAAAGCTAGTAGTAATTAGTTTAATGTTAAAATAGCATACAATTCTTTGCCTGTTAGGAATCAGAAAAGCATTCTTAGGAAAGTTTAGAAATACTATATTCATCCAATGTTCCCAAAGTTTCACTAGCTTTTCTTTTCTTTTTTTTTTTTTTAAAGATTTTATTTATTTGACAGAGAGAAACACAGCCAGAGAGGGAACACAAGCAGGGGGAGTGAGAGAGGAAGGAGCAGGCTTCCTGCTGAGCAGGGAGCCCGATGTGGGACTCGATCCCAGGTCTCCAGGATCATGACCTGAGCCGAAGGCAGTGGCTTAACCAACTGAGCCACCCAGGCGTCCCACTAGCTTTTCAATTAGAATGCAAATGTCTATTATGATTTTTAATTAGGTGTTAAAAATTCAACATTATTGAATTATATAATTAAAATAAATAGTTCCTTTTTCTCTATTGGATGCTCTCTTTGCACTCCCCACCCCCCCCACACACACAAAATGCATACAAATTGAGAGCTAGAGACTGAAAACTGAAAAGGTTAGAGCAACCTGTATGCTTAGAAGAATGACTTAATGATTTGATATCAGGCCACACTAATGGTCTTGTGAGTTTGCAAAATTATCTTTGATTTTTAGTAGTTGAATCTTTCACATTTTTTTCTATGCTAATTGTAGTAATAATACATAGGATTTTATGTAAGGTAGAAACTATGTAGATATCATACATTTGGCAGGTAACAGGTAATTTGCTTATTCTATAAATGAAAGCACTGAGCACAGAAAGCTATAATTTAGTTGAAATCTCACAGCTGGCTGCAGACCTTTGCATGGGGACTCCACCGTGATGTTGCCATCCTGATCTCAGAGTGCACAATAGTCTAGGGCTCAATAGTCTCCTTCAAACCTGGTTGGACTTGCATGTTGGTCTGATGGCTTTCCTGTTCTTTATTGGCTTTGTCCCTATTTTCTGTCATACAGGCATTTTACTTGATAAAATATTTGCACTTTTTTTTTTAAAGTAGCCTCCATGCCCAGCAGGGAGTCTAGTGTGGGGCTTGAACTCACTACCCTGAGTTCAAGACCTGAGCTGAGATGAAGAGCTGGACACTTAACTGACTGAACCACCCAGGTGTCCTAAATATTTGCAATTATTATATCATCTTGGCATCAACTTCTCAGAGAGCTCAGACTAATAGAACAACTCAGGAGATGCCAAATTTCAGAAGTCTTTCTCTTAATATTCCAACATCTATACTACCAAATGTGTAGCTGATTATAATTAAGTGTGGATATCTTACAAGTTGTATTATTGTCAACTAACAAAATATGTTTGTGAAAAATGAAGTCAAAGAGTGTATATATCAAGCATTTGATCATAATATGTATTGTTATGGTGTTTTTTAATTTCTTAGACTTGTCCTGTCAAAAATTATCATTTCCTTTAAATATTATCATTTTCTTAGTGCCTAAACACAGGAAAATTTATTTTTTTTAAAGATTCTATTTATTTATTTGACAGTGAGAAACATAGCTAGAGAGGGAACACAAGCAGGGGGAGTAAGAGAGGGAGAAGGAGGCCTCCCGCTGAGCAGGGAGCCCCATGAGGGGCTCAATCCTGGGAGTCCAAGAACATGACCTGAGCCGAAGGCAGTTGCTTAACCAACTGAGCCACCCAGGCGCCCCAGGAAAATTGATCTTAAGTAGTTTATTGCATAAGGTTAGCACATAAATTGAGAATCAGAAACTATGATTGATAAAAGAAATGGCAATGGCAATGTATCAGGAATAATTTATTGCACTATAGATTATTTCCCTCTGATCCCCCAGATATGTTTGTTGTGTGTATTCTGAAGCACTTCCCTGAAACAAAAATGAACCGTATCAAATGCAGTTTTTATTACAGGGAAATTTTTACAGCAGATCCATAGTGAGGGTCATTTGTATTGAACAAGGGACTAATCAAATGTTCACCTGTGGTAAACGCCTCTTTATTTGTATCGTTTACTCCTCTCCTCTGCTCCCAAAAGACTTTTAGAATAGCTAGAGAGGCCGACCTAAATAAAATAAAGGTGGTTGGACTGCAGAGTCTAATATCAAACTGGAACAGCAGTTCTCCTGTGAAATGACATAAGAATAGGTAATTGTGTGCCCCTAAAAAGCTTTGTTGTTGACCTCCAAGTGAGAGAATGGGTGCTTATCTGCAGAAATTGTTTATGGAATTTTCTCAAAAGTCAGCTTTATAACTGTGGCAGATTCTACTGAATGTTGATGCAGTCTATACAAAATTTGAATTTCTCCCTCCCCTCCAGAAAGGAAAAAACAAACAAACCAATACCCTTTAATGGTGGAGAGAGAAGTCATTGAAGTATCAAATGAGCTTAGAAATATACACATATACATAAAATTAAAATAATCCCCACAATAAAAGACTTGTGTTATTCTCCTCAGTTTAATTTGTGCTTAAATAATAATAGTAATAAAAATCTACTAGGAAATCTACTCCTTCAAACAAAAACATTTGTCTTTTAATTTCTCAGAAAACTCTTAATTTGGAATCTGGCGCTTAAGAAATAAAATTTGCACAAACATGCACACACACACACACACACACACACACACACACAAATGGTGGGCAAATGATATGAATTTCACTCCCAGTTTGTTTAATGTTGCTGACTGTTGTTCCGCTAGCAGTTCCCACAGCTGCTCCAAGATTGGAGACCCTAAGTTGCCTGTCATCAAAAAAATTAACTGAACTTTTGATATAAAGAGTCAGTGCTCTATGGCTTTTGCCCCTTGAATAATATAATCTCTGAGCCCTGTAGACAATTTAATAGGACTTGAACTTGCTTTATTCTCTCCTCCTAGTCCCACTGGACTGTGTTTCAATCCATCAAGCCCTCTATCATGTTCATACAACATTCTTTTACTGCTTGTATCTTGAATTTGACTCTTGCTCTCTGGGGATCTGAGTGAAACTGCCAGAAGTCATTTCACTTGTCACCTTTAACAATAATCAGACAGATGGAACTACATGTATCTATGATAGGTTTGAGTTTTCACCTGACAAAGCACAAGGCACTAAAAGATACTCACTTTCAATTTACAACTGTATTGACTGGAACCCTATTTCAACAGTTTGTGATCACAGCCTGGGACATATTCTCTTCCTTGAAATGGTCTAGGGACTTTTCTTCACCTCTTGCCATCCACATTAGCAAATTAAAATCCAGAGATGATAGAATTTAATCTGTTTATAGTTGCTCTTACACAAATTAACTTAAATTCCTTTCCTATTTTCGCTTTTGTTCTTATGATTCTATAATTAGAATTTTGTGATATTTAAAATATTTGAGTTCTCAAATTTATTATTTACAATAATATTAGCAACTACTGAGCGCTTACTGTATAAGGATCCCAGTTCCAACTGCTTTGTATGTAATGACTTCTTTATTCCTCACAATAACCCCACAAAGGAAGCATTATTATTATCCCCATTTTATATATTAAAAACTAGTGACAATGAAAAAAAAGTTATCTGCCTGCCTATATTAATATCCTAATATCAATTATCAGCCTTCTTTCCTAGGATGTGAGCAGTGTAAGGACATGTTTTAACTGAAGAAACAAGAAAGAGAAATGATCTCACAATGATGGCATAGGTTTAGCTGCATAAATAGAGCAGTTTTACTTCTTGGAAAGGCTAATTAAAAAAAAACTCTTTAGTCTGTTAAACCACTGGAGTCAGTATATAAGCCATAAGCACTATTTACTGAATATATGTATATGTGAAAACCATATGCATGGGACACCTTTAGTTTTTATCTGATTTGCAAAGTATTGCTTTGTCAGGAGGGAGTAATTTATAACAATGAAAGAGACACAGTGCCGAAGTATGTCATTTTTGTCTGCCTCTTTGTGTGAGGCAAAAGTACTCCCATGGAAACTCTATATAGAAGAGTCAGTCATATTCCAATGTGTTATCTGATAGTCTTTATTTTTGCAGTGGAAACCACATTGGGAAAGAACCATTATGCAGACCTAGAGCTTATAAGATGGACAAGAAAAATTCAAAAGTATCATACATTCATGATATATGTGGGCAGGTTCACCTCTGAGTGAAAACTTGAGGTTATCCTTTGCAAATGAGATATTATAACACATACAATGGAAAAACTTTTAGGGATGTGGAAAAAAATAAAAGAAGGTAGATGAGCCTCCTTTCTGCTTATTAGATTTTATTTGTTGAAAATACCCTACTTTTACATTTTACAAAAGTGGGTCTTGTATCCTGATGCAAATAATACATTATATGTTAATTAAAAAAAAGTGGGGGGCAACTGGGTGGCTCAGTTGGTTAAGCGACTGCCTTCAGCTCAGGTCATGATCCCAGCGTCCTGGGATCAAGCTCTGCATCGGGCTCCCTGCTCAGCAGGAAGCCTGCTTCTCCCTCTCTCATTCCCCCTGCTTGTGTTCCCTCTCTAGCTGTGTTTCTCTCTGTCAAATCAATAAATAAAATGTTTTTAAAAGGTGGGATAAAGTTTGATTTATACCTTCAATTATATGAGTTTATAAAGATTGTGTTTTTGATGAGATACATAAAAAAAAATTTGCTATAATTAATCTCTTTGGAGGGCAAAGAAAATAACAAAAAACTGTGGTCACATTTTTCCAAAGTAGTTAAAGGGGAAAAGAAGCAATAAATAAGGAAGCATAACTATTTCATATATTGTGCTTTCAATATAATAGTAACTTTCTGATTTGCACTTATATGACTAAGAATAGGCAATCGTTTTTTACAAAATATTTTCAAAACGCACGATGTAACTCCTTTGTGATTAGTTATCATTTTACTAAATATCTGTGGAGTGGCAGACAGATCCTAGGGTGCTTCCTGATAACTCCTGCCTCTCAAGTATCCAAGCTTTTGTGCAATTTTATCACTTTCAGATCAGGTGGAGCCTGCGACTTGCTTCTTACCATTAGAATATGGTGATGCGATATTACATTTTGGCTAGGTTATGCAAAATGACAAAGATAATGGGGTGGCACTCCTGTGATTATTTTATGCTATATAAAATTTCCCTCTTCACCTGCTGTGAATCTCATGTTGATAAATCATGCAGCCTTGTCATGACTGTCTATGAAGGCAGGCTGCATGGCAGGGAGCTGTGAGTGGCTTCCAGGACCTGGAGGTGGCCTCCAGCTAAGAGCCCGTGAGAAGCCTGTGAGGAAATAATGGCTGTGACCTGGGAGGACCTAGGTAAGCCATGCCTGGACTCCTGACAGAAGCTATGAGATAATGAATGTTAAGCCACTAAATCCATGGTAAAAAATAAAAAAATAACATGTATTTTAGAAAACTTTAGGTGCAAATATGAATTATGAGACCGTATTTGGTGCTGAGTCTATGTGTATGTCTAGGGAAATGAGTTTTCCCTTCTTTTCATGTTAAGAGAAAGAAAACCAGAAACCTTTCTAATCAAATGCTTTGACAAAACCCAGAGCAGTATAAGGGAGATTTCTAAGAAGCATTCGGGGTGGCTTTGGTCCCTACTGAACACTGCTTCAGTATTTTCATGATTGGCCCATCCTTCCCCACTGCTGCGGACTTAATAAGACCCAAGGTATATCACGAAGTCTGGGAAACACAGAAGGTCAGCTGCTCTGCCGGAAGCCACAGAACACTTTCCTTAGGGCCTCAAGTAAAAATGAAACAATACTGCATCATTCCAGAAAGCAGAAAAAACAAAAACAACAAATGGAGAGTTCAGTGTGAAGGTGAAAGGTCGGGGGGGGGGGGAGAGTCCCATATTGGTAGCATCTGCTATGAGGTATTGTATATGCATAAAGCTTTCAGGGGATAGGGGAAAACAAAAAAACAAAAACAAAAACAAAAAACCCAAAAAACCCCCAGGAATCCCAAAGGGAATGTCTTCGATTACCTGACAAAGTCCACCACACCACAGGAATATATTAGATAGGGACGTCAGTAAACAGGAATAAGTAGGAGATATAAAACTGTCTGTGTTTCTTTTGAGCAGCATGATTGTGGGATGGAAAAATTGCTATAACTTGTTTACACAGGGCATGGAGGAAGACAGGAGTGTATTTCTGGAGGAGGAGAAAGACAAGGCTGCTCTCGAAAGCCCTTCACAACACAATTCTGTTTAGAACATTTCACATTATCATTTGTTTCTGTGGCTCATGTAGTTACAGCTGTTAAAATTCTGCTAAACGCATACAAGGCGGGTTTCTGTTCAGCATCATTATTTCTGTCAGAAATATAAAATCTATTCTTATATTTCTGGTCATTTTCACTTTATGTATTATTTACTATATCCATGGAGATATTTATAATGAATATTTAAGTTGTGAAAGAAACGTAACAAGAAAGCATTCATGAGGTCACCTCCAACTGTAAAGCCATGAGCAGTGGTTCACCATCTGAGTTTCTCGCTGACCCTGCCACCTCCACGATGGAAACTGTGATTTTATAAAATTGAGTTATGTTTCCCTCAGTTTTTGCAGTTTTATGCCTTCTACACAATATTGTTGTTTTGTTTTGAGCTTTATAAAAATGACATCACCACTCTGAGATTTGCAAATATTTCTGAGAACATTTGAAATTAAAATCCATTTTCATTTCTACTTTGATAATCTTCAATTTTTTATTTAGAGCTGTGTTTTTAGGTCCATCCACATCATTGCAAATGGCAAAATTTCATTCTTTTTGTTGACTAACTATAGAGAACAAACAGGGTTGATGCAGGGAGCTGAGGGGAAGGACTAAATGTGTGATGGGCATTAAGGAGGGCACTTGTTGTAATGAGCACTTATACATAAATGAGAATCACTAAATTCTACTCCAGAAACCAATGTTACCCTATATGTTAACGAACTGGAATTTAAATAAAAACTTAAACAAAAATATAAAAGAAAACAAATTTTCAGGTTAAGGGCATTTTAAATTTTTTTTTATTGATTCTCTTAATTGTACAAGTATATTTTATCAATTTTTTGATACCTGTTTCACTTTGCTTCGTGATCCTGTACATGGTCAATTTTTATAAATGTTCCCTTGAGAACAATGTTAAGCTTTAAAATTACTTGGGGCAAGGATCTGTGTATCACTTCAAGCCATATATTTATTACTCTTTTTTTGTTTTTACTATCAGTAGCTGAAAAATTTGTCTTGAATTCTTGTATTGTTAGATCTGTTGCTTTCTCCTTCACAACACTTTTTTTTTCTTTGTAAAATATGAAGTTATGCTATTAGTGTATACACATTTATGATAATTGCTTAGTCCAGGTGAATGAAGTCTTTTAAATTTATCCCCAAAGAGGCTTTTAGTTTAGCCTGAAATTTCTTTTTCTGTTCTTCACTTTCAAATTTTCTGTATCCTTAGCTCTTAGGTTTATCTTCTGAAAGCAATGTAGAGCTGCATTGTTCTTATCAATCTTGTTTGTTTTAATTGGTAAGTCTGTGATTGTGCCTTCTCTCTAAAATCTTGTTTTGTACTTTATAAATGCCTGATTTTTTCTTTTTTACTTTTTTGAAGGTTAGAATTGACTTTTTATGTTTTCTTTTTTTTTAAATTTTTTTATTGTTTTTAAAGATTTTATTTATCCATTTGACAGAGAGAGACACAGCAAGAGAAGGAATACAAGCATGAGGAGTGGGAGAAGGAGAAGCAGGCTTCCCTCCCAGCAGAGATCCCAATGCGGGGCTCGATCCCAGGACCCTGAGATCATGACCTGAGCCAAAGGCAGCCGCTTAATGACTGGGCCACAAGGTGCTCAGTCTTATTTTGGTTTTTTTTTTTTTTTACTGTTTTTATCACTTACATTTAACATGATAATCTATATATTTAATATTAAGCTTAATAAAGTTTAAAGTTAACTACTCGCTTAACATTCCCTCCAAAACTCTGTAACATCTAGAGTTTTAAGTCGTCAAACTTTTAAGCCTACAGGCTCTTTCTGTCCAGTATTTTAGTTCTCTATTTTTGAAACTATGTGGTGGGCAGCAGCACTTTCCCCTCGTGATGTTACTCTGAATGCATTACATCACATGATAAAAGGGGCTTTGCTGATTTAATTAATGTTATTAATCATCTAACCTTGTAATAGGCTGGAATTAGGCTGGATTCTCCAGGTGGGCTTAGTCTAATCTAATCCTATGAGCCTTACAAAGCAAACATCTTTCTCTGACTAGCAGAAAGGAAAGTTAGAGGGCTTATTAGGACTGAGGAGGATTAGAGTACAGTTAGTGGCTTGAAGATGGAGGTGACCATGTGGAAAGCATGGAAAGGAAATGAATTCTGCCAACAACCTTAATGAACATGCAAACAGAATTGTCCCCAGAGCTTCAAGATAAGGGCCCTGTCTAGGTAACACCTTTATTTCAGTCTTGTTAGGTTCTGAGCAGAGGGTCCAGTTGGGATACGCTGTGCCAGGATTTCTGACCCATGGAAATGTGAGATAATAAAGGTGTGTTGTTTTAAGCTGTTAAGTTTGAGGTACACTCTCTGCCACCTCAATAGAACATGAATACAAACTGTAAGAGGTGCCAAATATTTGCAGATTTCGTATTTGCAGATTCACTTACTTGCTAAACGTGTTTGTCACCCCAAATCGATATGCAGAAAGGAAGCAAACATTTCAGGAGCCTACTGAGCACGGTCCCAGTGGGGGTCAGACCAGGCTATGCTCAGTCTTCTTGTTTCAGCTCTCATACTATAAATAAGTATCTTTTTGGCAGTCTATTTCATGCCACGTGTTTCACATTTTGTGCTTTTTGTGGGTGATTTTGCTGTTTGAAATGTTCCCCCAGCACAGTGCTGAAGTGTTATCTAGTGTTTTTAAGTGAGGGAAGGCTGCGATGTGCCTTACAGAGAAAATACGTGTGTTGGATAAGCTTCATTCAGTCATGAGTTAAGGGCTGGTGGCCCTGAGCTCAGTGTTAATAAATTAACAATATGATGAATCCAGAAAACGAGAGAGGAAATTCCTCTAATCTGTACCTGAGGCCACTCCAGAAAGTAACATCTATGATGTGAGATAAAGCTATGGAAAAACCGCTATATTTGTAAATGTGTGAAATGACCACTAATGAAAAACTATAGTAACAGCATTGTGGTGAGGCTAAAGGCCAAAGAAACTTACAGTTGCATCATCCAGGGACAGGGAAATGTGAAACCCCTTTCAACTAGTTTGGGTCGACTCACACATTTCAAGAGACAATATTGCATGGAAAAAATTGTGTAGGTAGAGGCAGGTTCTGAAGATCTGAAGGCCAAGGCCACAGAAGGGTTATTCAGAAAAGCATATGTGAAGTGCAGGTTTTCAGTGCTGGTGAGACTGACTTGTTTTATAAGGATATTGACAATGTTAGACCCAATCCATCACTTACATCCAATACTTTGAGGGTAGAGTCAGATAATTGAATCTATTGAGACTCATCTCTGATCACTGGTGAGAAAGAAGAATCTCATATTTAAAAGCAAGTCACTACCTTCTTAAATCTTGGGATCTCTCTCTTCTATGTTTATATGTGAATATACACTATTTAAAAAATATTCTTATTTATTAAGTAATCTCTACCCTCAATGTGGGGCTCAAACTCACAACCCCTGAGATCAGTTGTTGCATGTTCTTCCAACTAGCCAGCTATGTGCCCACATATATATATATATATGTTCTTTTTTAAATCTCTATCTTCCTCTGTTTCTTTTCTTTGTTTTCCCTCTTTTTAATATTTTATTTATTTATTTGAAAGAGAACACATGTGAGAAAGAACAAGCCCAAGGAGGTGGAGAGGCAGGCAGAGGGAAAGGGAGATGCAGACTTCTGAGCCGGGAGCCCCACTCGGAGCTACATCCCAGGACACTGAGCTGAAGGCAGATGCTTAACTTACTGAGCCACCCAGGCACTCCATCTTCCTCTGTGTTTCTTAACTATTCTTTTGTATTTTTTTTTTTTTCTGTGCTTCCTGTAAAGTAATTTCTTCAAATCTATCTTTGGATCACTAATTATCTTTTGCTGTGTTTAACTTGTTTTTCAGCAAATCTACTGATTTTAATTTCAATGATTATACTTTTCAATTCTTGAGTGCAATCTGGTTCTTTTTCAAATAAGCCAAGTAATTTTTATATTTACTTCTTGATCTCTCATTTTCCTGATTTGATTTCTTTCTCTACACAGAGTAAGTAAAGTATAACCTGTATATAAATTCAATATCAAAAGTTTTGGAAAGGATCTACTATGTTTTTTGTTCTACATCTGTTGTTCCTTTCCTTATCTTTATGATAATTTTTAATTGTGAGCTAATATTTTAGTTATTTCAACTTGTGGCAGATCTAGGAGTCTAAATTTGGAATTTTTTTCTAAGATGATTTATACTTGCTATTTTGTCAGCTAGGTGAAAACAACCTGAGACTATATTAGGCTTTTTAATCATCCTGGCTTAATGTATGAGTTTTAAATGTACATCCAAATACTTTTCCACATATCCTAGGCAAATGTGGTCAGTTGCCCCTTTGAAGTCTTTTTTTTTAAAATTATTTATTTTATTTTTTCAGTGTTCCAAGATTCATTGTTTATGAATCTTGTTTATTCATTGTTTATGCCCCACACCCAGTGCTCATGCAATTTGTGCCTTCAATACCCACCACCAGGCTTTCCCATCCGTCTACCCCCTTCCCTTCCAAAACCCTTGGTTTGTTTGTCAGAGTCCAGAGTCTTTGATGCTTCTTCTCCCTCTCTAATTTACCCCAGTTCACATTTCCTTTCCTTCTCCCACTGTCCTCCATGTTACTCCTTATGATCCACAAGTAAATGAAACCATATATTTGACTTTCTCTGCTTGGTTTCTTTCACTCAGCATAATCCCCAATCCATCCATGTTGCTACAAAGTTGGGTATTCATCCTCTCTGATGGAGGCATAATATTCCATTGTATATATGGATCATATCTTCTTTATCCATTCATCTGTTGAAGGGCACACTTGGATCTCTCCACAGTTTGGCAGTTGTGGCCACTGCTGCTATGAACATTGGGGTACATATGGCCCTTCTTTTCACTACATCTGTATCTTTGGGGTAAATACCCAATAGTACAATTGCAGGGTCATAGGGTAGCTCTATTTTTAATTTTTTTAAAAGATTTTATTTATTTATTTGACACAGAGAGAGAGATCACAAGTAGGCAGAGAGGCAGGCAGAGAGAGAGGAGGAGGAAGGCTCCCTACCAAACAGAGAGCCCGATGGATCCCAGGCCTTGATCCCAGGGGCCTAAGATCATGATCTGAGCCGAAGGCAGAGGCTTTAACCCACTGAGCCATCCAGGTGCCCTATTTTTAATTTTTAAAGGAATCTCCACACTGTTTTCCAAAGTGTCTGTACCAACTTGTATTGCCACCAACCAACAGTGTAAGAGGGTTCCCCTTTCTCCACAGTCTCTCCAACACTTGTTTCCTGTCCTGTTAATTTTGGCCATTCTGACTTGTGTAAGATGGTATCTCAACATGGTTTTGATTTGAATTTCCCTGATAGCTACTGATAAGGAACATTTTTTCATGTGTCTGTTAGCTATTTGTATGTCTTCCATGGAGAAGTGTCTGTTCATGTCTCCTGCCCAGTTTTTGATGTGATCATCTTTTTTTGGGTTGATATCTAAGATCTATAAAGAACTCCTCAAACTCAATAGTCCCTTTGAAGTCTTGATTGCTCTTTGTTTATGTCACAATCCCTTGTTTGATTTCTGTAATTATTTTAAAAATACACTTTCCTTACTTTGTGCAGAAATGGTAAAACATTAAAAAGTATGTCTATTTAAAATTTTAATTTATTCAGGATCTTATCATCATAATTAGTGGTTATTTCAGAATATTCATTATGTCACATAGTAGAAGAGGAAAATAATGACTAGTCACCTAAAATTCTTTGCTACATTACTAAGTAATATAGACAGCACCCAAAAATTTGCTTAAAATGTGCACATGCATAATATTTGGTAAGCATAATGTGTATATAAATGTGCATATACATATATTTATATATATTTAAAACAAATTTTGAATGTTCAAATTAATGAATTGTATATATAAACTTTACATACACAATATTGTATTTTACATATTACATATCCTTGTAACCACCGAAGATGTAGAACATTTTCAGCATCATAGAAGTCTTCTTGGGGGGCCCTCCCAGTCAATAACTCCAGTGGTAATAACCATTATTTCAGTCTCTCACCAAAAATGAGTTTTACACATCCTCGAATGCTTCTAAATGGAATTTTAAAACATACTATTTGGGGATGTCAACAAGATGGAAAAGTAGGAGACTCCTGAGTTTCTTCCTCCCACAGTTATAGTGAATAGTTACACGTATATTAATTCCCTCTGAGATATATCCAAAAACTAGTTGCCTGACTTCTATTGGACATCTAAGAAAATACACCAAAATGCGTAGGATAGGCTGAGATACACTCTTGTTATGTGACACTTACCCTGGCACAGCACCTTAAAATCAATAGGGAGCCTCAACTCTCAGCTTCTCCCTGAGGAGTAAAGGATTTGGTACTTCTGGTGGCTTCTTCCTTGAGCTCAGCACAGAGATTGCTGGCAAAAATACCTGCATTTTTCCTTGGACAGTATTAGGCTGCTTATTTACCAATTGCTGTCTGAAGGTCAGGCTTCTAATTAGCTCACACCTAGGTGCTAACTGGGAATCTCCCAGAACTCCCAAGAGTTGGTGGCTACTCCACCTTCCCACCATCACTTGCCCCACAATAAAATCCAATCACCATCCTCACCCAAGAAGGAGCTTGCCTATGATCTGGCACCTCAACTTTTACAACTGCCTCCTGAGAGATGAGTCCCAAATCACGGATTACTGATTGCTGACTGGGTTTGCATTTAGGAATCCCACAGAACTACAGAGAACAAACAAGCAGTTGTTAAATGGACACCTGAGCACCTGCTGTGGCTCTACCTCTGTGATCAACACAGAGGAAACAGGCAAAACTGCTTATCTCCCAGCCCGTCCCTGGAGGAGATCTGACTGCATACTTTTTCAGCTGCTGCTTGAGGTTCCACCTTCTAATCAGCCTGCTTGTGGGAGCTGACTGGGATCCTCTAGGAGCCTAATACACCTGGTGGATAGGTACCCTGCTCTTTCCTTCTAGAGATTGAATCGGTTAATGAAAAACCTCCCAACAAAAGAGGTTCAGGGCCAGAGGTCTTCACTGGGGAATTCTACAAAACATTTAAAGAAGACTTAATACCAGCTATTCACAAACTCCTCAGAAAATTGAAGAGAATAAAGAGGAAGGAGTTCTTCAAACTCATTTTTCAAGGTAAGTATTACCCTGATACCAAATACCAAACAAAAGCATTACAAGGAAAAGAGAATTATAAGCTAACATTCTTGATGAACATAGATGCAAATGTAGCAAACCAAATTCAAAAATACACAAAAAGGATTGTACTTCATGATAAAGTAGGATTTATTGAGATACAAGGATACAACATACACAAAGTAATCAATGTGATATAGCACATAAATGAAATGAATAAAAATCAAATGATCATCTTAGTAGATGTGGTAAATGCATTTGACAAAATATAACATCCTTTTGTGATAGAAAACCTAGACAAATGAGGTATGGAAGGAATGTATTTCAATATAAGAAGAGCCCAGAGCTAAGATACCTTATGGTAAAAAGCTGAAAGCTTTTCCTCTAAGAGTAGGAATAAGACAAAGATGTCCACTCTCACCATGTTTAATCAACATAATACATAAAGTCCTAGCCAGAGAAATTAGGAAAAACAGAGAAATAAAATACATCCAAATCAGAAGTAAAGAACTATATACTCTCTGTTTTCAAATTACATAATATTATATATTATATATATACACATATATGTGTATATATATGTATTTATTTATATCTATATAAAACCCTGCAGACTCCACCAAAGAACTGTGAGAACTAACAAATTCAGTAAAGTTTCAGGATACAAAATGTAAAAATCATTTGTATTTCTGTGCACTAACAACAAGGTACTAGAAAGAGAAATTAAATAATTAAAAATAATTAAATAATTAAAATAATCTAATTTATCCCATTCACAGTTGCATCAAATGAATAAAATACCTAACAATAAATTTAATCAAAGAGGTGACAGATCTCTACACTGGAAACTATAAATCATGCAAGAAATTGGAGAAGACACACATAAATAAACAGATAATTTGTGTTTATGGATTGGAAGAATTAATTTCTTAAAATGTTATACTATCCAAAACAATTGACAAATTCAGTACAATCTCAATAAAAATATCATGGCATTTCTTACAGAAAAAGAGTAAACTATCTTAAAATTTGTATAAAACCACAAAAGACCCTGAATAACCAAAGTAATCCTGAGAAAGAAGAACAAAGTTGGAGACATTATATTTCCTGAATTCAAACTATATTAAAAAGCTATGGTAATCAACAAGTATGGTACTGGCATAAAAACAGACACATATCAATGGAATAGAAGAGAAAACTCAGAAATAAATTTATACTTATGTGGTCAATTAACTTTTGACAGAGGTGCCAAGAATTTATAATGGCAAAAGAATAGGCTCTAAATGGTGATAGGAAAGCTGGACAGCCACATGAAAAAGAAGAGAACTAGATCTCTATTTTTATTTTAAAGAGGGAGAAATAGAGAGTGAGGGTGGGGTGGGCAGAGGGAGAGGGACAGAGAGAATCTCAAGCAGGCTCTACCCCCAGCTCAGAGCTGGACTTAGAGCTCGATCTCATGACTGTGAGACCACAACTTGAGCCAAAATGAAGAGTCATAACTTAACTGACGGAGTCATCCAGTCACCCCTTCCCGTATCGTATACCATATACAAAAATTAACTCAAAATGGATTAAATATTTGAATGTAAGACCTGAAACCATAAAGCTTCTATAAAAAAAATAGGTATAAGCTCTTTTACATTGGTCTTAGCAATGATATTTTTGGATTTGACATCAAGAGCACAGGCAACAAAAGCAAAAATAAGCAAGTAGAACAGCATCAAACTAAAAAAGCTTCCATGCAGCAAAGGAAACCATCCACAAAATGGAAAGGCATCCTGTGAAATAGAAGGAAATATTCATAAACCACATCTCTGATAAAGAGTTAATATCAAAATATATAAGAAGCTCATACAACATACTAGCTAACCCTCCAAAAATCCAATTAAATATGGGCAAAAGGGGGTTCCTGGATGGCTCAGTCAGCTAAGTATCTGACTCTTGATCTCAGTTCAAGTCGCAATCTCAGGGTTGTGAGATTGAGTCCCATGTTGGGCTCAGCTCTGGCATGGATCCTGCTTGAGATACTTTCTCTCCTTCTGCACCCCTCCTCTTGCCCCCATGCTTATGTATGTGTGCACGTGCTCTCTCTTTCTCTCTCTCAACAAAGCAAACAAAACAAAACACAAAAAAATGGGCAAAGGGCCTAAATAGACATGATTCCAAAAAAGACATTTTCCAAAAAAGATATGCAAACAGTCAGTAGGTACATGAAAAGATGCTCAACACCACTGATCATCAGGGAAATGCAAATCAAATCACAACAAGATATCACTTCACTGGGGCGCCTAGGTGGCTCAGTTGGTTGGACGACTGCCTTCGGCTCAGGTCATGATCCTGGTGACCCAGGATCGAGCCCCACATCGGGCTCCCTGCTCGGCGGGAAGCCTGCTTCTCCCTCTCTCACTCCCCCTGCTTGTGTTCCCTCTCTGGCTGTGTTTCTCTCTGTCAAGTAAATAAATAAAATCTTAAAAAAAAAAAAAAAAGATATCACTTCACACCTATCTCTATTACCAAAAGGAGAACAGTTAACAAGCATTGATAAGAATGCAGAGAAAAGAGAACCCTTGCACACTATTGGTGGGGATACAAACTGCTACAGCCACTATGGAAAATGATATGGAAGTTCCTCAAGAAGTTATAAATGGAAATACTATATAACCCACCAATCCCATCTCTAGTTATATACACAGGAAACAAAATCAGGATCTCAAAGACATATACTCCTATGTTCTTTCCAGCATTATTCACAACAGCCAAGGTATAGGAACAACCTAAGTCTCCATCAACCAGATGAATGGATATATAAAAGTTATATATAGTGGTATATATGCATATACATGGCATATTATCATGGGATAATGCAATTTTATCCAGCTTTAAAAAAGAAGAAAATCCTGCCATTTGCAACAATGTGGATGAACCTAGAAGAAATTATACCAGGTGAAGTAATGCAGACAGGAAAGGCAAATAGTGCACGGTATCACTTATATGTGGAATTTTTAAAAAAAGTCAAACTTATAGAAATAAGGAGAGTATAATGGTGGTTTTCAGAGGTTAGGGGGTTTGGGAAATAGGAAGAATTTGGTAAAAGGGTGCAAACTTTTAATTATAAGATAAAGTCTGAGGATCTAATGTATAACATAGTGGCTATAGTTAATAATACTGTTATTGTACATTTGAATTTGCTAAAAGTAGAACTTGAGTTTTCACAAAAAAGTAAATATGTAAGGTGATGGATGTGTTAAATAAGTCAATGGTGGGAGTGATTTCACAATGTATATCAAATCATCACATTGTATATTTTAAATATATTCCAGTTTTATTTGTCAATTATACCAAATAAAACAGAAGAAAAAATAATATAATATTTGGGGTCTAGATGTTTTGTGTCAGTGCCATGCACTTGAAATTCATCTCTTTGGTGGCACATTTCAACAACTTATTTATCACCGTATAATATTGTATTTTGTGGATGGACATATTGGTTGTTTCTAGTTTTTAGTTGTTATAAGTAACATTGCTAAAAACATTCTTATACATGTCTTTTGGTTCAAATATATATTAATATGGGGAATATATTTAAGAATGCATTCATTTGGTGATAGGGTATATATTATATACAACTTTATTAGAAACTATTAAGGAGATTTGCAAAATGGCTTTATTTTTTTATTATCATTATTTTTTAAGATTTTATTTATTTGACAGAGAGAAACACAGCCAAAGAGGAAACACAATCAGGGGGAGTGAGAGAGAGAGAAGCAGGCTTCCTGCCAAGCAGGCAGCCTGATGTGGGGCTTGATCCCGGGTCTCCAGGATCATGACCTGAGCTGAAGGCAGAGGCCTAACCACTGAGCCACTCAGGTGACCCATCAAAATGATTTTATTGATGCGCGTTGCTTGAGAGATTTAGTTGCTCCTCATTCTTTCCAGATTTATTTTTGTCATTTGGATAAGAGTATACTAGAATGTATATCTGGTTTTAATTTGTATTCCTGATGATGATTTCATTTTCTGACTGCGCATTTACATAAACTCTTTTGTGAAGTGACTGTTGAAATATTTTGCTCTTCTCAAATTGAGTTGCTGGGCTTTTTTTTTTTTTTTTTTTTTTAAGTAGGCTCCACACCAGTGTCAAGCCCAAAATGGGGCTTGAACTCATGACCCTGAGATCAAGATTGGAGATGAAATCAAGAGCTGAGCATTTAGCCAGCTGAGCCACCCATGTGCCTGAGGGTTGCTTGACTTTTAAAAATTGATTCATAGGATTTTCTTATGCATTTTGAAAATAGTCTTTCATCAGATTTTTTTTTTATGTTTTATTTTATTTATCTTTTTTATTGTTACTTAAATTTTTTTTCCCAGTGTTCCAAGATTCATTCCCCATTCCCCACACCCAATGCTCCACGCTTTAGGTGTCCCCAGTACCCACCGCCAGGCTCTCCCATCCCTCCATCCCCCTCCCTCCAAGTCCCTCAGTTTGTTTCTGTGTCCAAAGTCTCTGTTGTTTCGTTTCTTTCCCTGGATTACCCTAGTTCCCCTTTACTTTCCTTCACCCAATGTCCTCCAGGTTACCCCTCATGCACCGCGAGTAAGTGAAA
>PITA01008963.1:54153-81087 GCA_004023965.1 Spilogale gracilis
GACTTTCTCTTCTTGGCTTATTTCACTCAGCATAATCTCTTCCAGTCCAGTCCATGTTGCTACAAAAGTTGGATATTCATCCTTTCTGATGGAGGCATAGTATTCCATTGTATATATGTACCACATCTTCTTTATCCATTCATCTGTTGATGGGCACCTTGGCTCTTTCCACAGTTTGGCGATTGTGGCCATTGCTGTGTTTCATCAGATTTTTTTAAAGAAAAAGTTGGTCAAGGGAAGAAGTGGTGAATCAGATGGAGAAGTGTTTCGGGCACCTGCTTGTGTTCCCTCAAATGTTTCACTTAGTGTTTCACTTCACTTAGTGAAATATGACCTAGCCCACATCAGTGCAGACTCATGGCCAAAGGGTGTGGGAAGTTTTTGCCTTCATGACTGGTCACCTATCTCTTCCTGTTAGTCTAGTTTTCAGCAGCCCCTGAGAGCCAGAATGTGTGTACTCTGTAGGTGATGGGAGGGAAATTAAATCCAAGAATCTGCAGGGTGAGTTAGTACAATATCTCTGTGAAAATTACCACTTTTACATTGCCTACTCACGTTGTCCCAGTTATTTTCCATTTGTGAAGTAATACTTCCAAGTGCTTTACAGCAAAAGGTTTTTATTTGTACTTGTTAAATTTAGGAGAGTCCTGAAAATTCATGTCCCTAATGAATGGGGATTCAATTGGTGCAGGTTTCCAACCTGATAATTAAAAGAGTTCTAAAAGTAGAGGATAATTGAATTTCAATTTACTTCTCTTTCTGCATCAATAGCATGATTTTAGAAACTTTTTTAAAATAGCTATAATATGCTCAAATATTTCATTATAGCATGACATTAATGATCTTGTAAGTAGGTTAATTGTAGATTCTACTGCAGACCTCCTTTGGAGATACTTCGGTTTGATGCTTTGAGCCAGAGAATAGATTTAGTTCAAAGTCCACCCTGGTATTTCAAAGAATTTTGACTTTCTTAAATCCACAGGAGTTAGAAATCAAACTTTGTGTGCAAGTACAGATGCCTTGAAAATACAAGAGAGAATTTTACATCTTTATATTGTCTGGGAAATTATTTTGGGGTTTTGGTATACTTTGCATGAGGCAAAGTACACATTTCCTTATGTTCTCTATTTAAATATGTAATAGTGACTTTAATAATTTATCCCACTTATTTTTTTAAGTTTTTAGTTAAATTCCAGCAAATTAACATACAATGTAATATTAGTTGCTTTAATTAGTTACACTAACCTGTAACTGATTCAACACTTCCATACAACATCGAGTACTGATCACAGGTGCACTCCATCACCTATTTCCCCCATCCTCCCACATCCTCCCCTCTGGTGACCATCAGTTTATTCTTCATAGTTAAGAATTTATTTCTTGGTTTGCCTCTCTCCCTGCCCCCACCCTTGGCTCATTTGCTTAGTCCTTAAATTCCACATATGAGTCAAATCATATGGTATTTGTCTTTCTCTGACTGACTTATTTCACTCAGCATAAAGCTCTCTAGCTCCATCCATGTCATTGCAAATATCAAGATTTCATTCTTTTTTGTGGCTAAGTAATATTCCATTGTAGATATAGACCACACTTATTATGCCACATACGGCATTAAGGGATTCCCAGACCTAAGATCTCCATTTGTGAAGTCTCCTTGAACCCATGGATCTATGAGTTAAGAAGCCCTGGTCTAGAGAATGAGAAATATCCCTGTTACAGGGCCTGACACAAGGACTTTACCATGAGTATCACAAGTATCCATTTCTCTTGACAGTTTCACTGGAAAAGCTGGGGATAAGAGGAGGAGAAAGAACAGCATGGGGAAAGGACGTGAAGGGAATTGTATTCTGATCGTTAACAGGACACCACAGAGACTTTCCTAAGGCCCTGTTTCCATCATCAGGGTGGAACCATGCAAATTTACTGACTGGGAATCTAAATCTGATGAACTTCTTCCAAGTTACAGCCTCCTGGAGCACCTGGGTGGCTCAGTAGTTCAAGCATCTCCAACTCTTGGTTTCAGCTCAGGGTTGTGATCTCAGGGTCATGATCTCAGAGTTCTGACATTGAACCCCATGTCGGTCTCCACACTCAGCACAGAGCCTGCTTGAGATTCTCTCTCTTCTCCCTTTGCACTTCCTGCTCTCTCCCTCTCTCTCTCTCTCAAATAACTAAATAAATCTTAAAGAAAAACAAAAAACAAACTACAAAGTCATAACCTCCTATGCTTACAGCTTTATCAGCTTTAGGGAATTAACTCAATATAAGTAGTTCATGTGTTTCAGAAAAGTACCTTTGAGACTTTTCCCTTATTGTTTTGAAAAGTAAAAAAAAAAAAACCGAACCAAGTGCCTAGGCCGATAAAAAAAGGTTTCTACATTTATATGTATATGTATCTCTCTCTCTCTCTCTCTCTCTCTATATATATATATATATATATATATATATATATATATTTCCTGCCAGCAATTAATAAAGAGCCATGGAAATTTCTAGAGAAAAGTTATTCTCATGAATTACATTGATGAAATTGGTGGATATGCAAAATTATATAATCTAGGATCTATTTGATTTTTCAAATCTTCATGACAGACAGTAAACTATACTTATCTTGCTCTTTATATATGAAATACTTTCAGTAATGAGAAATGCCAATTCAAATCAGGCATACCCTCCTTTTATCATATATTTTTAATTTTTTCTTGACGCTTTTTTTTTTTAAGATTTTTATTTATTTATTTGACAGAGAGAAACACAGCCAGAGAGGGAACGCAAGCAGAGGGACTGAAAGAGGGAGAAGCAGGCTTCCCGCCGAGCAGAGAGCCCGATATGGGGCTTGATCCTGGGCCTCCGGGATCACGACCCCAGCCGAAAGCAGTTGCCCTACCAACTGAGCCACCCAGGCGCCCCTCTTGACGCCTTTTAAGAGTCACTGATGCATGGACTGCATATAACTCTCTTAATCTCTCTCTCTCTCTCATATATGTAGATATGTATGAAAATTTTGGGACTATGATACCTAGGTAATTAGAAATTTCTGCTGATTTAAATATAAATGAATTAGAGATGTGAGAATTAAAGTTTAATTATATATAATTGGATTTTTAAGTCATTGTATCAATAATAATGAGTTTTTGATATCTATAAATGCATTACTGTTGAGTCATTTTTATGTTTATAATGATTAGTGGGGATAGAAATGGAAAATATGACAGTAATCCACCTATCTGCAAAGCTTATTATATCACAATTGCAGGTATGATTCAGGTTAGGGTCATGGACCCTAAGAGTGTGACTAATATTCTAATGGATTTATTACACTTATGTATTTATGGTGTTGTTTATGATGAACTAGTTGGCTAGCAAGAATCCTAAATTTTGGCAAGTTACCTTCAAACCAGAGACAGCATACTGTAAAAGGTTTTATTCTGAGATCATAATTCCATCTTATTCTCTTCCTAGTTTTGTAAAGAATGGCATCCATTTGAGTCTTAGTTTCCTTATTAGTAAAATCAAGATAATTAACTCAGCATTATAGTAGATATTATATAATACATAATATTTTATCATACTGTAAAACTCAGCATAGTTGACATTTCTCTTAGCAACAGTGGTATATTCATTTTTTAAACTGAGACATATAGTAAAAAAGTATGTGCCAGTTAGCCAATGCCACAAAAATGTTTCTTAGAAAATCAACCCAAAACTCATTCAGTTTAAACAACAATTAATTTTATCACAGATCTGAGGGTTGTCTGGGGTTTGGCTGATCTAGTTTGGTCTCAGCAGGGGAGGTTCAGCTATGCTCTGTGTATTTATCTCCTCGTGTGACCAGTGAGCATAATGATAGCAGTGATTCAAGAGAAGGAAGCCAAATATCGAGCAAGAATTTTGCAAACCTCTGCTTGCATTACATCTGCTGACATACTTTCAGCTAAAATAAGTGCCATGGCCAAATCAAGGTGTGAGGAAATAGACCCCTACCAGAGGTAGGGATGGGCAGTGAAAGAATTTCAAACTGCAACAGAGAATTAGAAATTTAATGCGATTTACCAGAGTCACTGGTTTCAAATAGTTGATAATCAAAAATGGAAGAAAGACAAAAGAAAACCATTTTAATACCAAAAAGACATTAAGCAGAAAAAAATTGTCACCAGTCGAGGTTTGGTGCAAGGCACACACACTCCGGAGTCCCTGTGAGGAGAGTCAGGAGTCATTTTTAGCCACAGCTTCACTCTGCCATCACTGTCTCCAGTTTCACGCAGCGGGGTCTTTTTCCTGTACTGCTGTAGGCAGCTGGGAATGGGGATGGTGGGTCCAACTCAGCCTGAGGATTTCTGGCACTAGGAAGGGCACATCATGGAGCCTCACCAGCTGTGAGCATCACTTAAGTCTGCTAGCAGGCTGCCCAATCCTCTAATAAACATATCTGGAACTCGAAAAAACAAATTTCAAAAAAGAGTCTGCTTCTACGTCTATAAAATGTAATTCTAGGACCCATGGGCAAATAGCCAGTATCTCAGACATCTCAAAGAAAAATTGTTTCTAAAGCAGAAAGGAGCCTAATTACATAAAATTTTCCCAATTGCTATCCTTCTGAAGTTAACAAGGGAAATAAAGACTTCTACTGTCCTTACAATGAACCACCTGAGGCTGACTACCATTATTAAATACACTGCAGAGCTTCATATTCAAAATTTCTGGGTGGCCTGCTCTGGTGGTGTCAGGCATAGAAATAATTAATCATTGAGGGTAGGAAAGCATGCAGAAACGTGATTAAATGTGACTCCGAACCCGTGGATCAAAATCTCCTGCAACTTAAAAATGGATACTACTATAAGAACAAGGCATGCTCAGAAGAACTAGATAAGTAAAAGGCAGGACTATGTCCTACAGGAAGTGGTATAGTCATGGTGCTTGTAGTGGGATAGCAGTGACAGAGTGGAAAAATCATGTGGTATGGAATCAGAACGCCCAAGCTGGTGTATGGCTCAACCAGTTAACAATGTGACTCTTATAATGTTTTTTTTTTTTAACCTTTCCCATAGCCACGGTTTTAAAATAGGTATTTTTATCTCTCATATGGTTCTTAAGAAAATCAACTGAAGTGATATTTGTGGAATATTTGTGGAAGGGTAATACCAAGTATAAACTGTTACTGGTTGTTATTTCAAGTTAACACACTGATATCATGGCACCAAATTTTTGTTAGTTAAGTTCACAGAGAGAATAATATAAGAGGAATGCAAATATATATATTTTTAAAAGAGGAATGCATGATTGCCTGGATCACAAAATGCCTTAAAGGCCACTTTAAAGCCTTTTTTTTTTTTTTTAAACTTCATCTGGAAGAAAGGATAGCTCTATTCCTAGTTTAATCTTTGTTTCTTGACCATAGAGTGCATTGCTAATGTCATAGAGTGGCCCAGTATACAGCTCATGTTCCACGAGCATTAAGAGAGGTGCTTGAGAAATGATGTTGTCAAGTCTCTCCATTTCCCATCAGTATCCATTTGTTTGAAGATTTTCAACTTATGCATTTCTAAAATAATAATAGCCTCAATTATAGGAAAAACCTAAAAGGTACACTGTGATGGTTAATTTTATGTGTCAACCTGACTAATGGATATCCTGGCCAGATACTGGCTAATGGATATACTGGCCAGATAGCTGGTAAAACATTATCTCTAAGTACATTTGTGTGGGTGTTTCCGGAGGAGATTAGCATTTAAGTAGGTTGACTGAGAAAAGATGATTGTTCTCATCAATGCAGGTGGGCATCACCCAATCTTTTGAGATCCTGAGTAGGAGAAAGAAAGGTAAAGGGTAGATTTGTTCTCTGTTTGAGCTGGGACATGCATTTTTTTGTCTTACCCTTGGACATCTGGCTTTCTTTTTCTTAGGCTTTCAGACTCCAACTAAAGTTTACCACCAGCTTTCCTTGTTATCAGCTTGCAGATGGCAGATTGTAGGAGTTCTCAGCTTTAATAATCAGGTAAGCTATTAAGTCTCATATGTAAGGGGTTTGCTTCTGTTTTTCTGGAGAACACTGACACACACCTACACGTAACTGAGACAACTCAAATACTGATGAGTTGCTATTCTAAATGTGCCTTGCGTTAATCTATCCTTATTCTCTCCTCTCATTATGTTTGCTTTGTGACCAATGGCAAAAAATAGATGCAAAAATTCACTTTCAAATTGAAGCAATGACCCAGGTATCATTTCTTTGAAAATAGGAGAAAGGGTGATTTTTTATGTCTATGCATTCTGTGAATATAATTTAAGCATAAAAATATGATGCAAAGTGGAGAAGGGTATGAAATCTGAAGATTAAGAAGTCTTAATTTTTAAGAAAATTTAGATTCAGGTACTTGATAAAAATAAACCATGAAGTGGGTAATTGTGTTTTAGATCTGTCATAAACTGAAGCTTATTCTTTGCATGAAAATAACTACACAGGAATATCTCAACTTGATTCAAACTGTGAAGCAAGACTGCTCTTCACCTTTTAGATGAATATTTTTTTCACCCATGATGAGGATGAAACCTGCTGATAAACCACAAAAAATGGCAGATTATTTTTTTAAGCAAGCAAAGCAAAAAGCAGCAGAAAGGAAATTCAGAGTTCCAGAATAAAATTATGTAACGATCTTGTTTGATGCTACTGAAAAGTAATTGAATTTGTGAATACCAGGCAAACAGCTCAATGTAAAGCAGATGATATGTGGATATGTTGACATTTGAGCTTGTCTTATAGAGGGAGGAAAAAAAATTAATCTTTAAATTTGAATTTATGAAAATCATTTTCTCCCTTTTGGACTTCTTGTATGGGGATCTCCATTTCATTTAAATTAATTGAAAAGAGGTCTGAAATAAGTTCTAGTATATTTAACATAATATTAAAAAAGGATTATTTGAATATGTTAAGTGGAAGATAGAATGTCAAGTGGGAAAACTATTCATTTCTTAAAATTATTAATAATTTAATATGTTTTAAAGTGTAATGGCCAAATTTAAGCTGAAATGATGTAAGGATCTCAGTTAACAAGATATATTTGTTGTTCTCATGATGATTGCAACCTAAGTCAAGTAAGACACTCTTAGAAATAAATAGCTTTTATGTAGAAGATGATGAAACCCTCTAGCAGCACAGCTGGGGCACATCTGCATTATTCAGCAGTAGTCAACAAATGTAGTTAAAAGTAATGCATTTATAGATCATGCACACCTTTGGTTCTAATCTGCATTACCAGTGGCTAGTCTTTTTCCATTGTGCATCGTTTCACAAAATGTATGCAATTCTTTAAACATTCATTGAGATGTGATGATTCTGGGTAGGCTTTTATTTCAGTGTAGTTTTGATTGAAATGTTTAGCAATTGCACTAAAACAATGCTCTTTATTATGTCGTCTACTGGAGGTATGCTATCCAGGCACAAATAGGATCTGTACTCTAGCCCAGCCTGTGGGATGCAGGTTGTCAATCCCGCGCTTACAGGACAAACTCTTCCCCATAGGGAAGGGTTACTATGTTCTGGCCATGCAAACTCTAACTCAGTTCATTATATGCAAAGACTGTGCTGTGAATTCCTCATCCCTTAAATTAAGTTAATCCCTCGTGTACTGGAGACTGAAGCACTAAACATTGACTTCTTTTACTAACAATTCTGCACAGATGAAGTAAGCTTTAAGAGATCCTACAGAGACGACTTAAGTGTGAAATGAACATCAAATAGCCCGAAAAATGAGAAAGAGATCAACTTTAGCACTGCCTATAAACTGAGAAGAATATGGAAAGATGGGGTATAATTTCTTGTACTTTTACTTTGGTGGTAGAGTTTATGGTTTAGGTAAAGATGTAATTCAATGCCTGCTCTTTTCCTTTATTTTGTTTTATTATACTTTTATTTATTTGCAATAGGTCACAGTAATACAAGAAGTGTCTGACCTTGCTGGAGTGTAAATTTTGATTGATAACAGAATAGGTTGAAAAGCTGTGCAGGGCACAAATAGTACAAGAACTTATGTTTTCCATGGAGTAGTTTCAAATCTCTCTTGTAGATTTGAATTAGATGACCAGTGAAGGATATTAGGTAGAGAGTAATATGTTCAGCTTTCTGTTTTAGGAAGACCACTCTATAGAGTGGAGGATGGATTATCTGGGTGTGTGAGACAGAGAGCAGATGAAAGGAAGGACTGTTTGCTGGTTAGTGCGAGAATCCAGAAAGAGATAATGAAGAACTTGGCAAGCACCTTATTTAGTTTATTGGTATCACAAGCCTTTTTTCTTCTCTTGTGACAACTGGAATGAATGAGTCTTTACTTATTCTCTGGACATTTGAAAATAGTCAATTAGTGGTATTACTCAAATAGGAAAAAGAAATTTATAAAAACATTTGAAGCTCTTTACCATAATTTTAATTCATTCAGGCAGAGATTATTTACTGAATTTCCACTATATGCCAGGTACAAACCTGTTTTCTAAGATTAATGTGGTCCCTTCAGCCACCAAATGTATAATCTAGGGGATGGTTTACAGAGAAGTGGTCTTGGAAACAGAATATAACGCAGTAGATATTACAGTAGGGACAGGACACAAGTGAGTATTTGCGTGGTTAGGGGAGGATGCAGATCTTATCCCAATTAAAGGAATCATGAAAGGACTCTGGAAGAATTAAGGTTCAAAATGAAGGAGGAGTTTGGGTTGGTTAGAGACAGTGGGGTGAGAAGGGAAATTTCAGGCAGAGGAAAGGACAGTGACAGACAGACAGCATGACTTGGCTCAGGGTCTGAATTAGCCTTCTCTGGTGGGGCTCGAGACTGGTTCAGGAGGGAGGATCCAGAGATGAGGCTCATTATACTATGTATATATACATTGTCATCCTAAGAAGAACACAAATTCCTTTGGGGTAGAAAGCTGTATAATTGCTATAATTTGTCCTGTCTTTAATATTCTATGTATGCATCAGTAAGGGAGTGCAGTGGGAGCATTCTCAGCGGCCAGAATGTAACTATTTCCTGCCTCCTGGCAGGAAGGCTCGTTGTGGGTGGGGTGGAGAGAAAACGGGAGGAGGAATATTTTACTGGGAGGAAACTAGAGTACTTAGAGCATTTGTGCATTTCTAATCCTTCAGACTTCCTTTATTAAACAGGCACTGGCTTGCTCCCTCTGAGAGTGTTACTTCATCGCTTCCTGAACTGCAGTAACTAGAGCATTGATGACATCACCTTGGCCCAAGACAGGTTTTCTAGTACTTATAGTTCAGGGTCCTGACTTCATTTACCAAATGTACTTTTTATGCCCCAAATAGAAGTTTCCCTTGAGGTCTCACACTTTTTGTTCTTCCTCCTCTTTTCCATAGCAGAGCCACTCTGCCTGCTATTTATCAGAGGGTCTGAAAAGGAGGCTTAATTTCCAAACTATCCAAGGAGGCTCTTGGGGGGTGTCATTCACTGTACTCGCTGACTTCTGGACCAGCACAGATTGAATTCCATGCATGCGTGCTTATCCGTCTTTGACAGTGCCTTGGAGTCTTGCCTCTCACGGCGAAGGCAGAGGGTGCTGCCATCCCCAGCCCCTCACTTAGTGCCTGTTAGTCCCTCTACTACAGATGCTTCTTCAACTGGGACTTTCTGTAGTGCCGCCTTCCTGTCCCTGCTGACTGATGTCTTTAGCAAATGACAAACCTTCTAAAATGTATATGCATAGTCTCCAGATAAGCACCACTGATGTCCCTGAATAATAACAGATTTTAATTTGAGTGTAGCCTGTGCCCAATGAACTCTGTGTGTTTGCTGCACCTAATCATAAAGTGCAAAGAGCAAAATTAAAGTAGAAAGAAATGGTGTGCCAACAAAACCTCCAGTTTCAGGGAAAATACCTCTTCTTAATAAGAGAATCGATACACTCTTGTGTAAAAAGCACAATCTTCATGCTTTTTGAAAGGCATAAGGGGATATCCTTTCACAGAGAATCTGTGGCATTCACTGCTTAAAAATACAGAGGATAGCTTCTGACTATCCTCTGTATTTTTGAAGGTGAGAACTAGTTATGAGTGAGGATGCAAAACTAATGAACATTTGCTAGGTGGCCATCTTGAGGTGGAAAGTGCACAGCTAGAAGTAGCTGCCAGGACATCTCCTGCCATATCATTGCTAATAATCTGCCTTAGTTGTTGATCAGTAGCTGTTCCTCTTTACATCTTCCTAGTTCCCCGTGATGCAGCTACTAAAGATGTAGAGATTGAGAAGAAAGACTGTATATACCAAAGATCCGTGCCTAGTGAGGAATTTTTCTCAAAGGGAAGGTGGTCCCCTCATTAATAAGTGGGCCAGAAGATAAAAGGCCACAATATAGTTATAGGTCACACACACACACACACACAGAGAGAGAGAGAGAGAGAGAGAGAGAGAGAGAGAGAGAAATAGATATATGGCATACAGGAGTCAGTAGGATGCCATGTCTCCTGTCAAAATGTGTATGAAAAGGAGTAGATATTCTAGAAGTGTAGCTCAGGAGTAGATGACTTCTTGCGGCTCCCCCACACTAGATATCTATAAAGAATAATAATACTCCATTCCCACACTCGTTTCACCTATGTTCATTAAACTGTAAACTATGGCGGTTCTTGCCAAAGACTTTTATTAGGACTCTGAGAAAAACTCAGGAGGGCTGTTGACTTCTACATGACAGTACATTTGACTCTTCAGATTTTCCTTTGGTGGTAAATTTTGCTCCTGCTGACAGCAAGAATAATTGCTGCCCACAAAGTTTAACTCTATTTTCTTGCTCAATTTTTACAGTGTAAGCAATCTTGGGCAACAACGTTTTTCTGACCAAATTGTGTTCTGGGCAGGGAAAGGCAAATTGTATTATGATGTCCAACCCTATAGCAGGGCGCTTACTTTGGCATTTTGTGTCATTTTGGAAAGGGTGCTTACTTTTTTGAATTTATCTTGGTATTTCAGTTAATAGCAAATTATGGATTATTTTTTAAAAAATTTACTTGCCAATTGTTTTATTAAATTAAGTACAATAGCATGAGGTGAAGTTTCCATATTTCAAAGTATTCTCCACTATTTAGGTCTTTGTATCTTCTTTTGCACTCACTGTCTATAGACTATGGTGTTTACTCCATTCTTCCTCCACTTGGCATTCCCATTTAGGAATGAGAACATTGCAGACAAGAAAATGACTTCAGTGTTAAATATTCCATTTTCTATTTTTATTGATATGACCCATTTCACCTGCTTGGGATCTATTTTTTTTTTTAAAGGTTACTACTATTTTAATCTTTAAAATATATGTGATATGGTTTTGCATCCCCAGCAAATCTCTTCTCTTGGGATTCCCTCCCAAGAAATTATAATACTCAAGAGCTGCAAACACATTGATGATTTATTCCAGTTTTTTTTTTTTTTACACATTGTCCCTTTTGGGAAACTTTCAGTTTTCCAGACCCCTTTATTACTGACCGATGACAGAAGGCTGCTTTGCTCTATCCCTCCCAGATAATTCCTCTATGATCCACTAAGTTTCATTCTGCCCCACTGCACAATTTGGGAGAAGGATTTTTTTTTAAAATTTTTTTTCCAGAGGTATTGATGTGCAACCTTTTGAGGACAGCAGAAAAGACCAATTAATTGTCTGAAACAAAGCTGTCTGCTAGAGTCAGGAGTTTGCATTGTATCTTCCCATACCTAAAAAAGGAACTCTCCAGGACCATATTCTATCTTGGGAAGACCACAAATAAAAATCTTAGTGCCAGAATGGACTCTGAAACTGACCAAAGCTCTCACTACTCATTCTACCATAGGACCAACCATGTCCTAGAGCAGCTGACAGAGCAAAGACCCACTACCTTTCCTCTCTGGTCCAACAATAAAATCCAAAATAAAGGTATGTTTACTGGATGTGGACTGTTTGTTTCTAACCATGATCAATTTGTTCCAATAATGATCATGATAATTTGTTAGTTTTATAGGTAAATACTGATTATCCTTAATTTCACTACATCATGTATTTTGAACAAATTAGAGACATGACTTTTCTAATTTCTTCAAGATCACCAAAAAGTAGAAGATAAAAAATATATTTCTTTAGATTATCATCCTTGTCTTTTGAGTTCACACTTTAAATATTGTTCTTGAGTGCCTACTTTTAACTTTAACTTCATGACAAATTTAAGATATCTAAAACCAATTAGGTTTTATTCTCAAATCCTAAATGACAAGTTGACCATAAACTACAAAATGTTTTAAGACCAATTCATGGGGCACCTGGGTGGCTCAGTTGATTAAGTGACTGCCTTCGGCTCAGGTCATGATCCCGGAGACCTGGGATCGAGTCCAACAGTGGGCTCCTTGCTTGGTGGGAAGCCTGCTTCTCCCTCTCTTACTCCCCCTGCTTGTGTTCCCTCTCTGGCTGTGTTTCTCTCTGCCAAATAAATAAAATATTTAAAAAAAAATAAAGACCAATTCATTAAAACAGACACTGCTTCCAATTATGGAATGAATAAGTCACTGAAATAAAAGAGACAGCAGAGGGAATATATCAGTGATACTTTAATAATGTTGTATGGTGACAGATGGTAGTGTGAACATAATGTATAGAGAAATTGAATCACTATGTTATAGACCTGAAACTAATGTAATGTCAACTATACTCAAATACAACAAACAAACAACAAAAAACCCCCAAATACCCAGAAAATAACAAAAAAGGAATATCTATAAAGTAAATGTTTATGGTAATTCAATTTCCAAATGTTGGTAATCTTAGCTTTTATAAGCTGACTAGCTTATAAAAATAGACCTGACTTTTCACACCTAGGTTTTTACCCTTTGAGTAATGACTTCACAGTTCTTCTCACCAAAAGGTGAAGTATAATTGACTCCCCCTTGAATCTGATCTGACATTGTCACTTCCTTTTATCGATAGAATGTGGCAGAACTAAAGTTCTACCTCTCTGGAATCTAAACTGCTTTAGATTGACTGCTTTTCTTGGAACTCTGCCAACACCATCTGAATAGGCTCTGTGTGACATGTCTCATGGGGCACCATGACCACCATTGCCTCCACTACCAGCCAGCAAATCAACAGACATGTAAATGTGGTTTTTCTTGGACAACCAGTCCCCACCCAACCTGTCATGTGATCACAGCATATGACAGAGTTTCAACTGAGACTAGCAGAGCTTAACCCAGATTAGTACAACCATGTGAACAATATTTATGAATAACACAAATATTTTTAAGTTATTTATTTTTGTATAGTCTGTTACACAACAATAGATAATTGATATAGAAATTGGTTGAAATTGGGTGCCTGAGTGGCTCAGTGGGTTAAAGCCTCTGCCTTCAGCTCAGGTCATGATATCAGAGTCCTGGGATTGGGGCCTGAGCCAGGCTCTCTTCTCAGCAGGGAGCCTGTTTCCTCAGTGCTCTCTCTGCCTGCTTGTGATCTCTCTCTGTCAAATAAATAAAATCTTAAAAAAAAAAGTTTTAGAAATTGGTTCCTAAGATGGGTAATTGATAATAATAAAAACCTTGAACTGAGGAGCCAGTTGAGGCTGGAAAAAGAGAGAAGAAATTTTTAGCAAAGTTTGAGACACAGTGAAGAAATTGTTCTTAGAGGCTAGGAAAATGATAACCTATATTTTATAGTTATAAAATAATTGTCCAAAAATTACATACAATAACTAGGAAGATAGAAAACAGATCTCATGTACTCTGGATTTGGCTAAAAAAAAAATCTCAAGGAAGAATGTTGAATGTGTCAGCTGGTTAAGAAGGAGGACTGTGCTCGGGGCACCTGGGTGACTCAATCTGTTAAGCAGCTAACTCTTGATTTTGTCTCAGGTCATGATCTCAGGGTCCTGGGATGAAATCTTGTGTGGGTCTCTGTGCTTAATAGAGAGTCTGCTTGAGGTTTCTCTTTTTCCCTCTTTCTCTCCCCTTCCCACCACTCTCTATCTTTCTCTCTCTCAAATGACAAACAGTAAGTCCTTAAAAAACAAAACAAAACAAAAAAACAAAAATGGAGGTCTGTGTTCAATTGTTTATAAAAGTGGCCCAGCTTTCTCCTTTATATTCCACATCCACAAGCAGTGTGACCTTTAAGCTATCATGGAATAGAGTCTGGTCTGTGAATTGCTTTGGTTGATAAAAAGTGGGAGAAATGAGTGCTTGCCAGTTCTCAGCCTGGGCCCCATAGGCCTTGATTCTTCTGCCCTCTCTTTTGTAATCTTGATGCCACCATATGAACAGAACTTGGCTAGCTGGCTTGGTGTTGAGACATGTGGTCTATCCATTACTGACAAAACCATTCAATCACCAAATCAGTGAATGAGGTTATTTTGGACTAGTCCCTCCTAGCCTGCCTACAAACTGACTATAGACACATTATAGAAACATGATTGGTTTCTAAGCCACTGTTAGAAATTTTTGTCATGCAGTAATAAATGTTATATACTCTTATCCCTCAGTGTACCTGCTCTCTCTGCTCACTAAAGGTTGACATTCATAGCCAGAGGTCCATTTTCTTGATTTATCTACTGACTGTTATTTTAAAAAGCAAATCACTTTACTGACTTGAGGTGAAGCAGAATGAGGTTTGAAGGTTTGAAGACTTGGGTGAAGACTGAGGATTTTGGGAAAAATTTGTCTGGTTGACAAGAAAACTTCATTTTTTTATGAGAAGAATTACATATTCAAGGACTGAGTCCTCTGTTCTAGAATTTAAATGATATTAAAAAGAAAAGTTAGTAGAAATTGATGGATATTTTCTTTGAAAAACACGTGTGTAAGGAGAACACTGGACAGGACTCTTATGTAGTGTGCATTTTTAAATTTAGGGGCAGTGGTGGTCCTTTGGAGGACCTAGTTGTCAGTAATGCCTAGGAAGGAAACCTTTGGAAGTTTATTTGACCCTTTTAGAAATACAAAAAAAGGCACAAAGTATGTTGTATCTGCCTTGCTTCTATTTCCTCTAGTTCTTCTAAGATAAACTTTATTTTGTGTTGAAAGAGTGTTCCTCCTCACAGTCACCCTATGGGCATGCATGTGGCCTTAGTTTCAAAGGAAACAAATGATCTAAACCAGGCAAGGAATTAAGTTCTGGGCATTTTCTGGAACTGTTGGAAAGGGACATGTATCTTACTGTGAGTGTTAGTAAGATTCTGTGATTTGAGTCTTTGTATACCTATAGCCACCTTGCCATCACCAAAGGAGAGCAGGCTTAAAAATTGAGGGAAATCAGAGAAATAATGCAGCTGAAAGTTGAATAGAAAAATTTCTGATGAACTTGACTGAGTCTTGAATCCAACAAAGGGATCAATCTAGATCTATCTCCGGGCTTTTTAATTTTGGGGAAAAATATTGCCTTTTTCCTTAAACCTATATTAGTTGAGTGCTTGTCCCTTGTAAACAAAAGACTTTTAAAAGAATGAATCTTGAATGTACATTAGCAGAGGGCATTCACCTAAGCTAAATGTTGGTAGTAACCAGTGAAAAAAATGTATAAAATTTTGAAGTACTGTTAGAAATACAAATGTTAGTAATTTTAAATTTCTGAAAAAAGACTCACAGCCTGGCACTGTGGACATAGCTCAGTGAAGAGCAGGGAAAAAAAAAAAGAAAGAAGAGGAAATCATCTAACATGATGACTTTTTGAGACAGAGAAGGCTTGTGCTTTAAAAAAACCAGGTCATAGATGTTTGAACAAATTTTAATAAATTCAAACTGATGGGGTGCCTGGGTGGCTCAGTTGGTTAAGCCACTGCCTTCGGCTCAGGTCATGATCCTGGAGACCCAGGATCCAATCCCACATCGGGCTCCCTGCTCGGCGGGAGGCCTGCTTCTCCCTCTCTCACGCCTCCTGCTTGTGTTCCCTCTCTGACTGTGTTTCTCTCTGTCAAATAAATAAAATCTTAAAAAAAAAAAAATTCAAACTGAGTTTTTAAACAGCTTCTAATTCTTGTACAGTCATACGGATTATTCTATAGACATAATTTTTGATGGTATCAAAATTTCAATATCTCAAGGCTAAGTAAGGGATTAAAAAATTAATTATTTAGGGGTGCCTGGGTGGCTCAGTTGGTTAAGCATCTGCCTTCAGCTCAGGTCATGATCCCAAGGTCTTGGATTCAAGTCCTGCCTTGATGGGTTCCTTGTTCAGTGGGGAGTCTGCTTCTCCCTCTGCCTATAGCTCCTCCTGCTTGTGCTCTCTCTCTGAGACAAATAAATAAATAAAATCTTTAAAAAGTTAGTTATTTAAATAAATATTCTTAATATTGCCTATTGAGATAACATGGCAAATGTATTAAAAATAAAATAGCATTCTTTAGTTAACTAGATCTTATTCAGATTAACAATAAACTATATTTCTTATAATACAGTAGTACTAACAGAACACTTAAATCTTAAGGTCAGTTTCAAAATGTAATTTGACCTATTTTTCACTTAATTCTGTGGGATAATTATTGTTTTATATTGTATAAGCTTCAATTTACTGCTCTAAACTATAAAAAATGATAATTGACTCCTTTTGTGCTTTCTATTAATAGATTAAAGCATACTTGCTGTATTTCATCTTTTTAAAGATTTTATTTATTTATTTGACAGAGAGAGAGATCACAAGTAGGCAGAGAGGCAGACAGAGAGAGAGGAGGAAGCAGGCTCCCTGCCGAGCAGAGAGCCGATGATGCTGGCTTCCATCCTAGGACCCTGAGGTCATGACCTAGCCAAAGGCAGAGGCTTTAACCCACTGAGCCAACCAGGCCCCCTCATTTTTTTTTTTTAATGATGAACAAAACCTCTATGTTTTTCTTGGTTTTATGACTTCCATATTTAGATATACTTAGAATTTCACAAATGTCACATGGTGTTTACTTAAGGGTAGTGACATAGAACAACTTAAAATTTCAGGGTTTTAATCTGTAAAGCTATAAAAGTCATCAGTATCCTCCAAATTACTGTTTTTCCGACTGTTAAATGGAACATGGCCTTTCTAATTTCTAATTTATCAATCACTAGAAACAGATTAGTTTAAAAATTGAACCTTGGTTTTGAAAGATGAATTCTCTTCTGTTGATTGTCCCTTTGAAATAACCTAACAGTTCCATTTGATCCTGGCTTGTTTTGAGTTCAGGTCAGGTTTCACCTTAAAGTCAGTTGTATAGTTAATTAAATTGAAGGTCTCATGGAGCCCTTGACAACATAGAACTCCTACAAATTATTCCAATCCCCATATTACTAAAATAAGAGAACTTACACTTTAAATGTCTCCTGATGTTATGCCCAAATTAGCCTGTCTTTCAACATATATACATCTGAATTAAATTTGAGCATATGCTATGTGTTAATAGTCATGGTTACATTTTTTTTATACAAGTTCAGTTTCCCCACCACGAACATAATCATAAAGCTTAATTCCACCATTGGTCCTCAATTCTCTGTGTCTTACTATATAGACTTAAAACTGGACAACCTATGGCTCACTTATAGAAAAAAATGACTAAACCTTAAGTTCCACTTTCTATTTGAATTAACACTAGTCTCCAAAGCTCATCAAGGCATTAGAGGATGTGAGACTAGAACAGAAGTTCACAGCAGTGAGAGAATAATAGCCAGATATTTAGGTTTTAATTATATTGTCATTGTTAGACTTCCTGTTAGAGATGGTAATGAGAATTTATTTATTTATTTATTTATTTATTTATTTATTTATTTATTTATTTAATTTGAGAGAGGAGAGAGAGAGAGTGCACCAGGGAAGGGCAGAGAAGCAGACTCCTCATTGAGCAGGGAGCCTGACTTGGGACTCAATCCTAGGACTCTGGGATCATGATAAAAGCCGGATGCAGATGCTTAATGGACTGAACCATCCAGGTGCCCAACAGGAGAACATTTATAAAAATATTTCTTCCTTTTAAAATTTTTCTTCAAGTTTCACTGGAAGAGTATTGGAAGTGGTGAGGTGACAGGAAAAACTGTAGGCCTTGACAGCCCACTGGTCCAGGTTTGAATCTTTCTTTTGCTTCATTCATACTATGTGATCTTGTATTATTTAAATTCCATGAACTTCAGTGTTCTTAAATGCATGAAAATGTGCACAGGATTTTGATTTCTAATTTACATTATGATATTGTGCAAAATATAAGACATTTACCTAGAAAACACCCCGAATTGTTCATTGCACAAAATATTGTTCCCACATATTAGCCTTTTATTTTACAAGTGATATAATAAAATAAAATGTATACCTCTTTGGAATTTCACTTTGCTTCCAGGGAGGCCTATTATTTAGGGTCAGTTGCCCATCCTGGCAGCAGGTAGGAGGCTGAGAGGTCAAGCAGCAGGGTGCTCACTTGCTTTATCCTTGACTTAAATCACAATTACACCAAGCCACAAAGAGCCACCAAGTGTATTTTGAGTTACAGTGATCCTTCTGGGTCACAAGCAGATCACCATCAGCATCTAAAACAAGGCTGTCATTTAAAAATTATAGAATAGATGGAAAATGATTACACATTGAGCTATATAGGTTTTAAGCACTAGAACAATAGAACAAAGAACAATAGAACATCTGGAACATATATGTTAGTATCTGGAGAGAAATTTCTTCACAGATTTCCACCTTTCAAAAGCTGAAGCAAAAACATTATTGTCCTTCCCAGCTTCACTATCTGTTACTCAAGGAAAGTGTTACAACTACATTAATCAGAAAGTAAAACAAAGGATGAGAATTCCGTTATCACAAGGGGTGAATAAAATGAGAACTGAGAAAAAAACATAAAAATACTATGAACTATATCTAGTGCCTGTGGGTTTCGCAACTCAAATCTATTTCTGTGGCTAAAAGGGTATATGATTGTCTGAGAAGCTTTCATTCACGAATAGATATGCTCTCAAATAGCACACCACACAGTAAAGAAGAAAAATGAAACAAATGCTCATTTGAAAATATAACCTTCCATAAAAGAATTTATGGCCTCTTAAAAGTAAAGAAACCACAGGAAAGAATCATGTTTTTATTCCTAAGTTCTATTCACAGAATCTGCACTGAATGGCACTATATAAACAGGTGCTTGGTGTATAAGAAAACAATCTCTCACTCAGATTCAATGAGCTCTCCATCTTATAAACGGGGTATATTTCTTATACATTCAGTGTGAACTGTGAGGATGGAATCTAAATATGTATTATCCCCAAGGACATCATCAGTGTTGTCACAGCGAGAGTTAATACTGGGATGAGCTCAGTAGCATCCCCATGACAATGAAGCACCATTGTCTTGAATGATGGTGAGTGTCTGATGCAAGGTGTGTCTGAGTCCTCAGTTTCTGTGATAGGGAGCCCTTTCTTCTGTTCTATTTCTATTGGTTGTTTTGGTCTTAAACAAATCACCTCATTGTCAGTTCTATCAAATTTCACCAGTCTCAAGAAAGGTCAGCACTGAGAATTAATTTATAAAATAATAACAATCCCAAAGAATATTAGCCCATACGCATGAAGAATATAATCAATATAGCTGAGACTCACGCTGTCAACTCCCTGACTTCAAAGAGTCTTATTTTCTCAAGTTACGTTACTCCTCTGTCTGATATTAGCCTCAGACACGTGAGTTTAAGAGAAATAAGCCAAGAAGAGAAAGTCAAGTATCGCATGGTCTCACTTACTTGCGGTGCATGAGGGGCAAACTGGAGGACAGTGGCAGAAGGAAAGCAAATGGGAACTAGGGTAATCTAGGGAGGGAAACGAAACAACAGAGATTTTGAATACAGAAACAAACTGAAGGACTTGGAGGGAGGGGGGTGGAGGGATGGGAGAGCCTGGTGGTGGGTACTGGGGACACCTAAAGTGTGGAGCACTGGGTGTGGGGAATGGGGAATGAATCTTGAAACACTGGAAAAAAAATTTTAGTAACAATAAAAAAAAAAAAAAAGAGTTTATGTAGTGGAGGGCAGCCTGGAGTCGGTGCACATCTCACACCTTGACTCTAGCCCCTCGCAAGAGTCCTGTGCACATGCCTTGCAAGTGATGGTACACTGAGACTGAGTTCCAGCCTAGGAATGGATCACAACGGTTAACATTGCTGCTGGGATAGCTGCAATTTGTTATGTAGCTTACAGAAGATTTTATGTTAAAGATCATTGCAACAAATCTACGGCAAAACTTCACATGCAGAAAGATCACCCCCAAATTGTACATGCTTTTGACATGGAAGATTGGGATACAATGATGTGTACTGCCATTGTTGGAATTCCAAAAAGTTCCCATTCTGTGGTGGATCTTACAAAAAATACAACTAAGAGACTGGAGACAACGTGGGACCTCTGATCATTAAGAAAGAGGAAACTTAAACGGACAGTTTTGTTGCCGCTAACCAACTCGTCTTGATATTATCTGATTGTTTAATTAGAATGACTACCACTTCTGTCTAACTCACCTCCCCTGGGTTCTAGATGGTGTATTGCAAACTACAGTTTGTTTTCTCTTCCTTTCTTTCTTTCTCTCTTTCTTTCTTTCTCTCTCTCTCTCTCTCTTTCTCTCTCTTTCCTTCTTTTTTTCAGTATTTTATTTATTTGAGAGAGAAAGTATGAATGCACACAAGTGGGGGGGAATGGAAGAGGGAGAGAGAGATGCAGGCTCCCTGCTGAGGAGCAGGAAGCCCAGGAAGGACTGGATCCCATGACCCCAGGATCATGACCTGAGCCAAATGCAGATGCTTAACCAACTGAACCACCCAGGTGCCCTGCAGCTTTCATAGTCATGGCATTTGCCTTACTTGTTGAACCATCATGGTGTACATTTGTTTAAACAAAAGAAGGAAAGAGTAAAGACCAACCTCATGAGCTATGGCTTATTTTGATCTTGTAAGGATCCCTTTCTTTACATTGAAAATAATTATATTAGAATATAGTTGTAGGTTGAAGTTAGCATATTAAATTATTCTCAGGATAAAAAGGAATTTATGTAATGGTATTCTCATTACTAGAAGTATTTGCACATTAGACTTATGGAATGAAATTCAGCATGGGAAAAATTAAGTGTTGTGATTAGAAACACAAAATTCTTTGTTACTTATTATTGCTTTCTTTTTGAGCGTACCTAGTGGTGCAGTTCCTTCCCTCATCAAAAGTAAAAATTGCTATGTGTTCAGCTGCAAACTAAATTATAACTTTCTTCCATCATAAAAAAATAGGAAATGTCTTGATATTGTGATAGAAATAAAATATTTAATGTGGTGATTTTTAAAATCTGTTGTGGAGAAAAGACTATGATATTAAATTTAATTCCACTGAATTCAACTGAATGCAAAGCCTATTTATTGAGTACTTGAAATACTAAACCCAATTCTGGGTACACTGGCTACAACACTCCCTGTACCTTGGTTACATTTACTGCCTTTCATAGGTAAACATACTTGTAGTATGTTTTAATCAATGCTTTAATCAATGCTGAATCTGTAGCATTTAGTATGGTTCTAGGCTTTTATGAATGACTTGTGGGTTAGGTTTAAATCAAATACGCACATATACAGCCTTTACTACTTGCTGTGATTAAAAAAGATTTTTTTAAAGATTTTATTTATTTGAGAGAGAGAGAGAGTATGCGCACACACAAGCAGTGGGGAGAAGCAGAAGGAGAGAGAGAAGAAGGCTTCCAGCTGAGCAGGGAGCCCCATATGGGGCTCAATCCCAGGATGCTGAGATCATGACCTGAGCAAAAGGCAGATGCTTAACTGACTGAGCCACCCAGGTGCTACATCACTGTAATTTTTTTAAAAAATATTTTATTTATTCATTTGAGAGAGAGAGAGAGGGAGGGAAAGAGAGAGGTGGAGAATAGGAACAAGGTATGGAGGCAGAGCGAGAAGAGAGCCCAATGCTGGGCTTGATTCTAGGACTCTGGGATCATGTCTGAGCCGAAGGCAGGTGCATAACTGATGGAGCCACCCAGGCACCCCTCACTCTGATTTTTGATTCTAATTCCTCCTTACCTTTAAAGTAAAAGCTTATTTTTGGGGGAGAAGTGGTCAAGTAAGACACAGTCTGGTCCTCAGGCTCTCTTCCAGAACCTTTTGTCCTACAGATAGGATACTTAATATAGGTGTTGATCCCCATAGGCTTTGGTCTCTTTGATATCAACAAATGCAAATATTTCGGGAGATACATATTTTTTTCCTAAATAGAACTTTGAAGAGAACAAGATGTTCTGTTACATGTTTAAATAGTTAGGTCTTTTGCTTGCTTTCTGTGTTACCTGTAGTAAATTACCTAAACTGTGTCTGAGTTTTATTCTATCCCAAGTAAAGGAGAGCTATGAAAACTGTCTTCAAAATTTTCTTACAGACATTTTTGTCTATAACACATTCCTGGCAAATTAAAAGTATTTAACAAATGTTCAATTAAAAAACACATGTCACAAGAAAGGTTCCCAATAAAATGCTTCTAGAATTTGAGAGACAAAAAAGATTAAATTCACAGGAGAACATGGAGAGACACACAGAGGCAGAGAAAGAATTATTTTCCTTCTTGTGTAAAAAAAAAAGGAAAGAAAGAAGAAAGAAAGAAAGAAAGAAAGAAAGAAAGAAAGAAAGAAAGAAAGAAAGAAAAAAAGAAAGAAAGAAAGAGAAAGAAAGAAAGAAATAAATTAATTTTAGAGGGTTTGAGATGCTCCAAAAAAGACCAGCTTTATTATAATTATAAATAAAAATTTTTTTTCCAGAAGAGAAGAAACTAATTTGTTACTTTATACTGTTCCATTTCTAAAGTGAAAGTCCATTACACATTTCTGTAAGTATATATAGGCATTTTATTTATGATAGCTTTTCTGAGGTTTGTCTATTAGGATTAATCATGATATATTCTCAGTTAAACTTTCAAACACTGAAGTAAGAGATTAATAAATAGTTAAGATCTAGTAGAAGAAATTGCACTAGGAAGGCTCAAATGAGTGATGCTCTAGGTCCCTAGCATTGTTTTAAAGATAAATTGCCCATTCCCAATACTATTAAGTGCTGGGAGGTATCCATGAAATGGTTCACACTTAGAATTCATATTATAATATCATATTATATATAATATTATATAAACACATAATTAAATACTATTATTAATATTAATTTATATTACTATTTATTATTTATTAATAATATTAACATATGATATTATAATAAAATTAGATCAGGACATAGAAAATGCTCAATTTAGTTTAAGAAGTCTTAAATGACTTCCTCTCCTTTGTCCTTCCATAGTAATGGGTTGTTTTATGATAGCACTTGTATGTTTAGTTTTGAATTATATTGTTATGTATATAGCTTTTTGAGTGCAAAAATAAAACTAACTTAAACCAAGACAATTTCTGCATCGAAAAGTCAAAGGCCACTGGATTAAAGAAATCTGGATTCTGGCGAGTCTATTGAGCTTTGCCTTTCATTTTATATTTATGAGTGTGGTTTTGAAAGAACAATGTGTCATTTATCTTTGGTTTTAATGTATGGTTGTTTTTAATAAATTAGCTATACAAATGTGTTGCTTTTATTTAAGAAATCTGTTTAAGTTGTTTGATTATCTGTTCTCTTTTTATGTACTTTGGTTTGAACTAACCAAATCTGTGCTGATGTAGTTGCTTAATTCTCTCTAAGAATGGGATATAGCAGAGTCTGAAAATCCTCTTATTTGAAAAATGTATTTCCTTTCTTTGTGTGAAAGGAAGCTTTTACCTCAAGTGGATAGAGAGGATTATTCTCAAGTGTGATAAGGACATTTCAGAACAAACTCAATCCTAAATTTTATTGTCAAATTATCTCTTGTTCTTTCAAACTCCAAATTACTTCATTTCCTTTCATTTGAGCAAAGAATATGGCCTTTAAATGATAGTCATCCAATGGCAAAATTTTTCCCACTGGCATGTGTGATATAAAGACAACTCATTTTGTAGTGTTGTGCATTTGTTTTGAAGACAACATGATTGAAATCATTCTCTTACTAATGGTTGCCTTAGAGTTTTCTTTAAATTAAAATCCTCTTTTGCTGTGGACAAGTACATTAGGCTATTATGTATTAAAGCTTATTTTTCTATATAGTAACTAAAAAAATGGGATGTAATGTACATCACTATCAGGAATAAAACTGTATTGCATATTTGAAAGTTTCCAAGAGAGCAGAACTTAAAAGTTCGTATCATAAAAAAACAAAACAAAACAAAACAAAACAAAACAAAACAAAAAAACAAAAAACTACATGTGATGGATGCTAAGTAGACTACTGTGGTGATCATTTTATAATATATGCATACATTGAATCATTATGTTGTAAATCTGGAACTGGTATAATGTTATATGTCAAAAAAAAGGCAAATGGAATTAGAGACAGTATAGGAAAGGAGTCTTGATCACAAGAATTGAACTTGAAGTGCTGGGGTAGATCATGAAGGAAAAAACAAGCTCAGTTAAGAATTAATAAGTTTCTAGTTTGTCCCTGGGTTCTGAAGTATTGTATATTCAATTTTTTTTTCACTAAGTATGTTGCTATTTTCTTTCCTCTTCTTGATTTGCCTCCTAATGATGTTCAACTGTCACATAAAAAAAAAGTTATTGTCTGCGTATACAGACAAGGGTTAGAACATCACTGGCTTGAAATTTAAAGTGTATAATATTGAGCTCTAGATGTGGTAACTTACCATTCTACTAGTGCTACTACTACTACTACTACTACTACTACTACTATACTATTATACAACATATATAGCCCAGTGTCACTGAATAATGATTATTCTCTTGACTCATTATAAATTAAAACAAAAAAAGAATTTTATTAGAAACTCATTGATGTCTTAGCACTGATTAAATGTGTAATTAAATGTGTAAACTTATAATTAAATGCATAGACTTAACTCTAATCTTAGATTCTCTCTTATCTTAGATCAGAATACTGAATATTTGACTATCTTTGTCTTTTCCTGAAAGACACCAACTGGTTAATGAAGTTCAGATAACCCACTGAACTGACATTACTAACCACCTGGAATAGTTTACCTAAGGTGTGGTTTTAGCTATCTTTCTGTTTGGATGATTGATTTATGTTCCTTGCTATATTAATTTCCTTAAGGAACTTCTAGTTCCTGGCTCTTCATGTAAGAAGGCTAGAAGTACTCTCTCCTTCCTAACAGCAAATAAAAAGGTGAACTGGTTGAAAAATCAGCAAGTCTCCTTGGATCCATAAAAATAGGGAAGACAGAAGATTGGAGTGAATGACAGGTGAATACTGAGTCAATACTCAGCAGAGCAGGAACACACCAGAAATGAGAGCCACAAGAACCAGTGTCAGGTAGGAGAACTTGAATGGTAATTGAATTGCTGAGGGCTCAGTGTGGACAAGTCTAGGAGTTAAAAACTCAAGGAGACCTAAGTTACAGGGGCTCCCAAATATTGTGAAATTTACCTCCAGAAGTTCAACCAGGTTCTTATGGCAAGTATCAGAGAAAAATCTCTAGATTCCAATGTGTGTGGGGGGTAAGGGAGTGGAGGGTGAAGCCATTTAAAAATATGGCTGAGCACTCTGTTCTTCTCAACGTGGCCTGCTCTCAGGGGAAATCAGTTAACCAGAGCCTAACTTGATGGAGTATTAGCAAAGCTTAACTGACCTGGAGATGGGAAAATACTCAAGCCCAGCCCAGTCTGTCACATCTAATGTGGGAGAAAAATCTGAGAAACACTTGTGAAGTTCACAGTCCACAGGCATGGGCTCACTAAAAGGTAGACCTAAACAGAGGACAATGGAACAATTCCCCTCTTCTCACACATCATCATTATGTTACTAAAGGCCTATTTGCAACATTTCCTTTTACCCAGTGCATCATGCCCAGCTTCCAAGAAAAAATTACAAGGCATACCAAAAGACAGATAACACAAAGAGACAGAACAAACATCAGAGTAAGACAGGGCAGAGAGGTTGGAATAATCAGACTGGGATTTTTAAATAACTATGACATACTAAGGGAACTGATGAATAAAGTAGCATGCATGAGCACATAGGCAATGTAAGCAAAGAGATAGAAATCCTAATAAAAATGAAAAAGAATAAATCCAGATAATTATACTGTAACAAAAAATAAAGAGTGCCTTTGATGGGCTAATTATTAATAGATTGGATGTGGCTGAAAAAAATCTCTGAGCTAGAAGATCAGTAGAATCTTTGAAAACTAAAAAGAAAAGAGAAAAAGAACAAAACATGATGTCCAAGATCTCTGGGGCAACCAGAGCAGGTATAACACATGCAAAATGGGAATACCAGAAGGAAAGGGAAGATAAGAAGGACCAGAAGAATATTTGAAACAGAAATGACTGAGAATTTCCCCCAGTTAATGCCATATGCCAAACCACTGGTTCCAGAAGCATAGAAGGCACCAAGCAGAATATGTACTCAAAAAACTACATACACATGGGCATATAATTTCAAGCCACAGAAAATCAAGAATAAAGGGGGGGAAACTCCAAAGGAGCCAGGGGTGGGGGTGAGGAGGGAGATACAGAAGACAATGATAAGAATCACATCTGACTTCTCAGAAACCATGCAAACAAGAAGAGAGTAGAGTGAAATACTTCAAGTGTTGAGAGAAATAAAACAAAACAAACAAACAAAACAAGACTTACCCAGAATTTTATATACTGTGAAATTATCCTTCAAAAGTAAAGAAGAAATACTTTCTCAGGGGAAAAAAGAAGAGGAAGAGGGGCGCCTGGGTGGCTCAGTTGGTTAAGCGACTGCCTTCGGCTCAGGTCATGATCCCGGAGACCCGGGACCGAGTCCCACATGGGACTCCCTGCTCGGCGGGAAGCCTGCTTCTCCCTCTCTCACTCCGCCTGCTTGTGTTCCTTCTCTGGCTGTGTTTCTCTCTGTCAAATAAATAAAATCTTTAAAAAGAA
>PITA01008964.1:0-80993 GCA_004023965.1 Spilogale gracilis
ATAGAAATGTAAGTTTGAACCATACAAAATTGCCATTCTTTAAGTCAAAAATGACCAAATATAGGCAGTTCCACGAAGCTCCACCGGATATTATTTGATTCAATTAACAAGTAGATTGCTGTCATTATAATTATTGGTGTCTAGGCTAAAGACAGTAATTATAAGAGTAAGAAACCCCTATTAGTATTGAGAAGTAATGAATTCTTTTCTGGATATTTGGTTCCTCTTGCTATAATACTCAGCCTTACAAAAATCAGAAAACATGTAGTTGATAGGAGTAAAGAGAAGAAATTACAGTGTACATTGCTGTAGGAAATGTCACTTTTTTGGAAAGCAACCTAGCAATATGTATTAAATTTTTTAATGTAAATATACTTCATCCTATAAATATATTCATAGAAATAAAAGTACCAGTACATAAGTATATATGTACAAGGAAGTTTGTTGATAGTGACCATAAAATCTGGAAACAAAATATATACTCTTTTTTAATATTCTTATTTTTTTAAAGATTTTATTTATTTATTTGAGATAGAGTGAGCACAAGCAAATGGAAGGGCAGAGGGACAAGCAGATTCTCTGCTGAGCAGGGAGCTTGATGTGGGGCTGGATCCTTGGACCTCGGGGTCATGACCCGAGCCAAAGGCAGATGCTTAACAGAATGAGTCACCCAGGTGCCCCAAAATACATACTGTTTATTAGGGGGGACGCATCAATAAATTATGGTGTGTTCATGCCAGAGAATATTTTTGTACATCAATTAAAAGCAAAGGATTAGAAATATGCATGTGAATTTCTGAAAAAAGTAAGAAAGGTAAAATATAATAATAAATTTGTTGTATGGTGGCTTTTGTAAAATAGTGATCTGATCTTCATGTGTATTTTCATGTTCTTATCAGAGCCTGGAGAAAAACATACAAGGAGACATTCAGGGGAGTTACATGATGGGAGAATAATGTGGCTAAAGGAGAAGTAAAGGAAAAGGGTAAACCCACTAATTCAAGAGAGCGATGTTTTTCTAACATTTCAAGTTTTTATTTAAATTCATTTAGTTAACATTTAGTGTATTATTACTTTCAGAAGAAAATGTTTAAAGACTGCATCAAAACCTTGCAGAATGGGATTTCCTGAGGGGCTCAGTTGATTTGGTGTCTGCCTTCAGCTCAGGTCATGGTCCTGGGTCCTGGGATCGAGCCCCACATGGGGCTCCCTGCTCAGTGGGGAGCCTGCTTCTTTCTCTCCCTCTGCCTTCTGCTCCCCCTGCGTGTGCCCCCCCCTCTCAAATAAATAAAATATTTAAAAAAGAACTTAGCAGGATGTATACAAGACCCCAATTAAATACTTATATACAATTAGAGGTAAGGTCATTTATTTTTTAAGTTTTAAAATACAAAACATAGGTTCTAAAGGTATATCATCTCTGGTGAGCTGAAGTCTGTTATAATTCATACTGTCATATTAGAGGATAATCCCATTTCTCCAATGTTGAATTATTGTCCATTCTAGTGGTAGAAGAGATATTTATTCATAATCCATTATAATGTCACAATCCATTATGAATGCTCACTCTAGTGGTTTTGTCCATTCTTACAGTTGTATAAGAGAATTATCTTGAAAAAGAACTATACCCATTCACAGTCAGCCACAGTCTTGGTTAAACTCATCAACTAGGGGCACCTGGGTGGCTCAGTGGGTTAAAGTCTCTGCCTTTGGCTCAGGTCATGATCTCAGGGTCCTACCTAGGATCCAGACCCATGTCAGGCTCTCTGCTCAGCTGGGAGCCTGCTTCCCCCTCTTTCTCTGCCTGCTTCTCTGCCTCTTTGTGATCTCTCTCTGTCAAATAAATAAATAAAAATATTTAAACACATCAACTATACTGGGTTTTGATAAACAAATAGTTAGCCCCAAAACTAGCCTCTAAAGATCCTATTGAATGTTGGAGAAAGTAAACTCACATAGAAGGTATGATAGTCATTGCATTTCTTCCAAATTAGTCACTCTATATTTTTTCTCCTCAATGATTTCTGTTTTTAAAAATAGACTTTGTCTGAAAATACAGACTTTAATGAATTTTATATTATGAAGAAAATTCTAGCTTATAATATAGTCAACAATGTGAAATTTATCAATAAAAAAAAAATCCGAGGTTTTGCCATTAATCAGAGAAACAACCTTCCCATACAAATGTGGCATATGTAACATGTACTTAAAAAAAAAAAAAACTACCATAGGTAATTAGCAGAATCTTTTGATACTGTGCTTGGCCAAAGATTTCCTTACATTGTAAAATTTTAGCATAATTGCAAAACTCACACCTCTGTCACGACATAATAAGTGTAATTATAACATACAATAGATCCCTAAAATGTCATATTTACATATATAGTATTTTACTCAGAAACCCATCATATTTACAATCATGCTTTTTCCAAGGTAGTGTCAGGAAACAGGTAAGTGTTCTCTCAAATGAGTTGCGTGAGCTGGTGTGTGATTGTAGGTGTATCTCCCTCAGAAATCTCTGGTTGTTCAAGTTACACTCATTTCAATGCAATAGTTCAAGTCTAATTAATAGTTGGTTTCTAGAAATATAAGTAATCCCTACCCAAAAAGTAAAAGCTGTTAAATGGCTTTCAGCTTGTGAACAAAAGTGTTAATAATTTATGACATGCCACATGTAACAATAAACAAAATTGCTTCTCGTTGGGTTTTTCTCATCTTGTATTAAGACTGGTTGTTGAGGGACAATTCCCCACACAGCTGTCACATGGTCATGTGTCTTGTAAAGCAAGGCACCCACTGCCCTCGGTTCTGTTGCCACTATCCATGAACATTTGTTTGGTGTGGACAGAGATGGTGTCACCCCATGAACAAATAATAAGCCTGTTGAAATCCAGTATAATGAAGGTAACGCATCCCTCGAGAACACAGGGAAGCATGCTTTCTGTCCATTACAAAAGGTTCCTTTCCTGAGAAGCAGCCCGCTGCATGTGGAGGTATCATGGGCTTCCTCTTCAAGTCGCCTGGTGGGAATGGGTTTGAGACACCAATGCAAAAATACTCATGCTCTGAGAGCCTGGGTGGCACAGTCGGTTGAGCGATGGACTCGGTTCCAACTCAGGTTATGATCTCAGCATTGTGAGATTGTGCCCTGGGTTGGTCCCATGGTCAGTGCAGAATCTGCTTCAGATTTTCTCCCTCTCCCTTTCTCTCTCTCTCTCTCTTGCTCGCTCTCTCTCTTTCCTCCTCTGCTTCTCCCCCAGCTTCCTCTTTCTCTCTCTCTCTCTAAAATAAAGACATAGATAAAAAAAACAAAATACTCATGTTCTGACTTGTTGTTGAGTTATTACCTGTCTTCCACATAATCACAAAACTGTAGAAGCCTAACAAGTTTGCTTGCAGGTAGGGGGAAATCTCAGGCACTTCACAGTTACTGACCTGGAGGTTGTTTTCCAGACTCTCTACATATGCCTGAGTCATTTATGTTTACCCTTTGTTGGTGTATGTCTGCTGAGCTTAAGAGTCTATGCCAGGCAGGCGCCTGGGTGGCTCAATGGGTTAAAGCCTCTGCCTTCAGCTCAGATCATGATCTCAGGGTCATGGGATCGAGGCCCGCATTGGGCTCTCTGCTCAACGGGGAGCCTGTTTCCTCCTCTCTCTGCCTGCCTCTCTACCTACTTGTGATCTCTCTCTGTCAAATAAATATATAAAAAATCTTAAAAAAAAAAAGTCTATGCCAGGCAACCTCACTGATACTAATGATACATAGTCTCACATCCCCTAATCCAGGGCTTTCCAAATTTTAGATATTTATGTTTTTGGTCATCATCATAAATTGCCAAAAATATTAGGCAACTGATTTTTTTAAATCAGTTCACATCTTTAAATTAAAATATATTTTAAAACACTGCATTGAAAGGAAATATCATTCCTAAGTTTAAATGCCAGAATCAGTTAGCATACATAGACCATAAGCCTGAATGTGTTGGGTGTGACACCAGGCACACTGAGAGTGGAACGCCTCAGAGAAACACAGAATACCTCCACTCCTCTAGGCAACTTCCCAAACAGAAGAGCCCCTTCTGGGGTTTGAGAGCAAAGTTGCTCCCTTTCCATATGCTGATTTGGAGTTAGTAAGAACAGGCAGTTTTGCTTAAGGCAGCCTCCTGCAAAACAATGCTAACCTCTTAGAGAAGGAGGGATCTTCTTTATTACTCTACTTCTCAGAAAGTCACTTCACTCTTGGCCTCTGTGACATGCCATTTGCATGGTTCTCCTACTTTTCTGTCTTCCTCTTGCATCCCTTTAGGCTTGGCTCCTTTTCCTTTCATGATGCAAATGCTGGCAAACCAGATGCCCTCAATTCCCATTATACATTCCACTCTCTAACCTTTCCCTCTTGGAGAGCTTACCCACTTCCTTGACATCCACACTTGTGCTGAAAAGAATGCCCAGGCTGCCTGCGGACATGTCCATCTCCTTCCTGGGTATTCTTTACAGAGGTCTTTTGATACCGTCTCAAACCCAGCATGTATGTAATTAACCTCTCTTATCTCCAACCCCTCCATCTCCCTAAATTGCTCCTGCTTCCTTATTTCTACAAAATGATAACATGATACTCCAGGTACCAGATTCAACACCATTTTTGATAAAGTTATCTCATTTTTTTCTTAGTGGGCTACTAAGTTGTAACCAATCTAACTTCATTCTGTCCCTCATCTATTCATTGCTTCCTCTCAACTTATACTCCTCTAGACCTTCACTGTCCAATACTACAGCCACATGTGACCGCTGAACACTTAAAATGTAGTGATTAAGTGTAAGTGATTAAGCTGAAAAACTGATTTCTTAATTTTATTTCATTGTAATTAAATATAAACAAAAATGGAAAATATTTCATTAATTTTATACTGATTACTTATTAAGTGATAATATTGTAGATTTCTGTGTTAAAACACATTTTTAAGATTTTCTTCTGTTTCTCTTTACTTTTTTTAATGTGGCCGTTTGAAAATTTAAAATTATATGTGTGGTTTATGTTAGATTTCTTTTTTTTTAATATTTTATTATTTATTTGACAGAGAGAAACACCGCTAGAGAGGGAACACAAGCACGGGGAGTAGAGAGGGAGAAGCAGGCTTCCCGCGGAGCAGGGAGCCCGGGTCTCGAGGATCATGATCTGAGCTGAAGGCAGTCACTTAACCAACTGAGACACCCAGGCGCCCCTATGTTAGATTTCTATCAGGCAGCATTGGCTTAGACCTTAGCAAGTGTGAGCAGAGTGGGGCTAACTGATTCTGAAGACCTAATGTGTGCCAGACTGCGTGACAGATACTCTATAATTTAGATCACATAAAGTCAAAACATTTCTAACAAATAAGTAATAACATCCCCCAATTTTACAATGAAAAACCAAACAGGACTAGGAGAGTGTGTCACACGAGGTCACAAAGATAATAAACATAGAGGAAGAATTCAAATTCAGATCTACTAACATGGACTCAGTGCATTTCTCCTTGGCCCCACTGTGTGTAATTAACTGAAGGAGCTTTGGTATGGATTGTACTAGCTCTAGGGGAGACAGTCACCAAAAATGGTGTTTCCTGAAGTCCCACAGTTGTGCAATGTAATTGTTGCACCAGCCAGCAGCAATTGCTTTGGCATCTGTGTTCATGATATGTCCCATGACATCTCCATCCTTGTGCTACTCCCATGCCTGTGTGATGTGACCCAGCTGTACTAACCTGGAACTGTCTACCACCTGGCCTGGGGGAAGTGACTCAAGACTGGATCGCAGACACATGCCCGGAGTCCTGGCTGAGCCTTCCTTTGCTGACCGCTCCTTAGTGCAGTCAGGCAGGGCAGCCTTCCGGTGCTGAAGGCATCCATCTTCCACTTTGGCAGAAACAGGTCATGAGAGCTGATGGCATTCTCCTGACGTTGGCATTCTCCTGACCTCCTTTGTGCTTCCAGCTAAGAATCAGCTCAAGTGAAATCCCTTCATGACCCACTGCAAGGAGAATGTGATCTGTTGGTGCTTGGCATCCATAAGCCAAGGCTGGTTTGACAGGTAGATAACCCTCTATGTAACGTGTTTGTAGAATTTTACAGAAGGACGGTCTTTTGGAAGAAGCCCCTCATCAGGTTCTCATAAGTTATGCTAAATTCTTCCATTTAAGATGCATGCTTTCTGGACTTTTCCATCTGATATTATAAATTAAAATTGAAGAAGCCCCGGTAATCATTTTCAGACTAATGCTTTAACAAGATTGCTGTGAAAGTAAAGTCTTGTAGAAATGTGACATTGGATATTCCATTCTGATAATAAATAACAAAGGAAATATATTGATAATGACCAGCATTTTCATTTCAGTTTCATTTCTCATGACCACTTATCAAGGGCTTTATACTACGCTTTTCCTATGATCTGCACAATTATCCTACATTATGCATATGATTATTGCCCAACTTTAAAGAGGAGAAAACTATGTCATTAAGCAATTTGCTCAAAGTCATTCTTTTCAAATGGCACAGCCAGAACCCAAGCCATCAAAATTACCATACCCTTTTATATATTACAGTAAAACTAGTGAACACATTATTCCCATAGACCATGTGAAAACATTGACAAATATTTTGCAAACTCAGATTCATTTTTTGTTAACTGCTTTACCAGTTAATCATTTTGCTTTTGATGTCTTTTTTTCCTAATTCAAGGGAAAAAACCCTATTTTCCAATATACTCATTTACTTGTCAGTATTTTAATATTTAGTGAGGACTGTTTCTTTGTAAGATACTCTGCAGAAAAAAATTAGAAAAGAGAGTGAAAACACTATCTCTCCCTTTAGAGAATTCCAGTCTAACTGTACAGAGGAAATAAACCATATCTATATGACTATACCTGAAAACTCTCTACCTCAACATTCCATGACCTTAAATATAATCTCAGTGCTAATGATCCCAAATGCACACATCCAGCACTTACTCCTTTCTAGAAGACCAGACTGATGTACATAAGCACCTTCCTGCTTTCTGTGCTTGCACATCCAAAAACTGTCACAAACTCAAGGTGGTCAAAACAGAACTCCACATACCATGCATGATTTTCGATGTACACCCACTCTACAACATTGTAGCTTTTCTAGTCTCCATAGTCTCCAAAAAGACTCAGCTTCCTCACTTAGTTGCCTTTACCAAAACTCAGAGAAACATCATTGAATGTTCCTTATTTCTTACCCCTGGTAACAAAACCCATCAGCAATTCTCGTCTGCTTCACCTGCAAACTTCATCCCTAACTGATCTGCTCCCCGGCTCCCATTCTAACATCCTCCTTCAAACTACCATCATCTCTTGTCTAAACTGCTGAACTAGACTTCCAACTCTTCCAGCTTTCATCCACATGGACCTTTAAAATGGAGGTCAATTTTACGTTAAGTAGAAATGAGCAGATTTCAGGGTACAATATGAAGGCTTCCTATAAATGTGTACATTCATCCTAATCAAGATATCAACTATTGTTATTATACCCTTCATGACCCTTTCTAGTCTATCTTCAGTCCCCTCAGTAGACAATTGCTATTCTGGTAATTCTCAATATAGACTCATTTTCATTTGCTGGCTTTTGAATATATATATATATATATATTCAATATACATATATATATTGAATATATATATATTCAATATATATATATATATTCAATACATATATATATATGCTCTTTTATATCAATGTACAGTTTTCTTTCACTTGTTATAATGTTCATGACAGTCATGCATCTTTTACATGTATTGAGAGCTGATTCCTTCTTATTGTTCAGTAGAATTCCATGGTGTAAATAAATAGCAATTTGTATATTCATTCTACCATTAATGAGTATTAAATTGTTTCCAGTTTTGTGCTATTTTGCCTAAAGCTATAGTGAAAATCTAGTTAAAAGTCTAAAAGTAGGCATATGTTTTTAATTCTTTGGGGTAAATATCTAGAACTAGAAATGCTAGATCATCTGGTGAGCATGTATTTAACTCTGTAAGCAACTGCCAGACTTTTTTCTAAAGTGGTCATAACTCACCAACAATTTGTGAGAATTCCAGTTGCTCTGAATCCTCTACAAAAACTTAGTGTTGCTAGTCTTTAATTTTAGCCATTTCAAAGGCTAAAGAGATGGCAAGCAGAGTGTTTTTCATTGTGACACACACACACACACACACACACACACACACACACACACACACACAATCAGTTTTACCTGGAAAACCCTAGCTAATACACTTTTCCAGAGTTAAGTCCCCTCTCAATCCACATCAGCAAACATAGCTTAATATATGACTTGTTTTATTAATTTATTGCCTTTTCTTCATAGCACCTCTTACAATCAGAAACTTCCTGATCCTTTATGTTTTCACTTATTTATTACCTGTTGCTCCCAACATGCATTATAATAGATTCTTTATGAAAGAAAAGATGTTTTCAGTTATGCTATCTGCTGTACCAATAACATTACCATGTATATACACTTGTTCGGTAAATTATAAACTGTATGAGCCAATGAAAGAAAAAGTGGCTGGTAATATTCATTATAAAAGGAAAACCCATAATGGAGGTTTTACTCCTAAAATAATTATCCAAGTCATAACAAAGCATTGCCTTCCACAGGAACCTCTTTGTGCCGTTTTTCCTCCTGTGTATGTACATAGGAAACAAGGTCCTGAAATTGACTGACATTGTTGTGATTCAGTGTCAGGTCTCAGTACTCAGTTGGCAGCCAGGCATAGCCAGTCTATCTCATTTAGATAAATAATTCAATTTAGATCATCATGACATCATTGTTTCCACTGGATCTCTGAAAAAGACTAGATATTTCTTTACTCATCAATTCACAAAACTTCCCTTCTTTAAGGGAACTGTTACGGAGAATAGATCAAAGACTCCTTCACAGTGCCTGACTCCAGATCTGACCCAAGTAAGGGAAATCACATGTCAAAACTCAAAAAAAGAATGTAAGAAGTTCCATCTTCCAATGCATGGAAGCATCTTATTCTAGCTTCATGAATAAAATGAAGAGCACTGAGTTTAAATTCGAATCAACAATTACATCTTTAGACTGCAAGGAAGTTGCATCGATGGAGATCACTTCTCCATCATGTTCATCTGTTGGTGCTGATTCTGTGAACGGGAACAGCACAGATGGTATCTCTTCATGTACGTTATCACTTCTCAGTTATATGAAGCCAACAAAGCTCCCTCCTCTTACTGTACCATCCCCTCCCCCATCCTAACTTTGCCAAGATCCTTCAAGAGATTCAAAGGGTACATGGATTCTGAACTCCTCACCTTCTCAGTGGCTCTCTTTTTAGATGTTTCAATGTGATGACTGACACTTAAAATGTGACCCTGTGACATCTGACCACAAAACAGAACGTATTTACTTCATCTAATCACTGAAGCTATGACCACCCTTAAACAGAAAGATTTAATTTACATTGAATATAAGGAGGTATCAGGAACCACATAAGTGGCTTGTTTAACTCATGATCTCTGACCATGCCCTATAAGCTGACTTGTTTTGTTTGTTTATTTATCTGGTTTATAACCTTCAGAAAGCAAATATTCCCAAACAGGGTGCAAACAATCCAAGGAAACCATCTCTGTGATTGCACTGATAGCATGATGTCTAATGATGCTTAGTTAAAGTGGAGAATTTACATAAAGCAGCCAGGGATCTGAAGCTGACTCTCTGCGTAGATAGGAAAAATGTAGCTATTCCTTAAAGGTCTTTTAATGTGTATTTATTTTACTATTTTTCTTAAATGGGGATTTGGGGGACAAATCAATGTTTCCATCAGAGAGAAAGTGCCTTTTAAGTGCACAACATTTTTCAGGAGCTCCTTCCAACACCAGCATAGATGACATTACTAAAAGAGGGATTGTATAACTAACAGGGATCATTATCTGTTGTTGGGATTTCTTTTCCGTGAACAAGCAATTAGTCTGTCAAAGATGGAATTGAGTTCCTAAAACGAATGTCTAAAAGATGCCTACAACTCCTTTCCATGTTCCTGACAAAAAGAAAGTTTGGTTTTCATGCAGAAGTGAGATTTTTGACTGTTTTATCCCATGAGAAAAAATTACTAGCCTTTAGAAAGTTTTTCATATCATCCTGATTTGTCTTGTTTCGCTATCTTAAAGCAATTCTATGCATGTTTATTTCTCCTGTTATCTGTATGTTTTCTGACAGGATTGCAATGGTTTTACCATTATTCATCTTTGTCCAAACATATGACAGGCAAGAAGCACTGATGAGCAGTGAAATAAATATTATATAAGAGGATATGACATATTCTACAAAAGAGGGTCTGGCCACTCACTATTAATTTTAAGATCAGCTGCATTAAAGTGATTAAATTTGCCCCTGAACCTATAAGGAATGATGAAAAAGAACAGAATAGTTCTGCCTCCTCAGTTAGTAGCAAAGGTTGTCTGCACTGAATTGAATCTAACTCTGGGTAAAACTAATGAGATTTTTTTTTTTTTCGATTAGCAGTGCATTCGGTAAACAGACAAAAGGTTACCCTTAAGATAAGTGTTCTTAATATCAAATCCAGTACATGGTAAACCCAGTATGTTGCCTTCATCCCCACTAAAAGCATCAGAAATCACCTATGGATTTTTTTAAAAAAGAAAAATGAGGCGTTACAAGTTTATTACCTTAGAACTAAAATTTTAAATGAGTGTTGGGAAACACTTCAGATTAATTTTTCACAGTAATGATGCATCTATTGAGAAATGATCTTCTAATGTTATAAATAGGTTCAGCAAGTATTCATTTGCCTGAAACAATAAAATTATAAAAAAATAAGGCTGTTTTCTTAAACTTTTAACTAAAAATATTAAGCTCCTATTGGCAAATTCATGGGGCTTTATTTCTCTCTTGAAATTCTTAAAATCAAATTTTATTTTTACACTTAAATTTAAACTTGCTTTCGTTGATTTTTTCTTTCCTGATTGTTTCTTCTCTCTGACCTAGGAAACACAAACCTAATTTGATATATATCATTTTATATATGTTTATATTATTCATGTGTGCACACATACATTAATAAAACACACACTATATACAGTATTGTTTGGTCTGATTTTAAAAATTGTACATAAAAGGGGTGCCTAGATGGCTCAGTCATTTAAGCATCTGGTCATGATCTCCAGGATCTGGGATGAAGCCCTACAGAGGGTTCCCTGCCCAGCGAGGAGTCTGCTTCCCCTTCTCCCTCTGCCCCTCCCCCTGTTTGTGCTTACTCTTTGTCTCTCTCTCTCAAATAAATAAAATCTTCTTTTAAAAAATTGTATCAAAAGACAACATATTATAGACATCTCCTTTTCTACTATAACAGAATGCCATAGAATTAATGACTTATAAAATATATTTTATTTTTTATGGGGCACCTGGGTGGCTCAGCTGGTTGAGCGACTGCCTTTGGCTCAGGTCATGATCCCGGAGACCTGGGATCGAGTCCCACATCGGGCTCCCTGCTCAGCGGGAGGCCTGCTTCTCCCTCTCTCACTCCCCCTGTTTGTGTTCCCTCTCTGGCTGTGTTTCTCTCTGTCAAATAAATAAAATCTTTAAATAAAAAATTTATTTTTATGTGATATAATATTAACATTAACATAATATCTCCAATGTCTCTATTTAAAGAATGAAACATTTTGACACATAAAAAAATATTTCTCACAGTTCTAGAGAGTGTGAAGTCCAGAATCAAAGCACTTACAGAGTTAGCATCTGATGAGAGCCCAAGGGTCCACTTCCTGGTTCGATCATCTACTTTCTATGCCTTCACAAGATAGAAGGGACCAGAGAGCAATCTAGGGTTCCTTTTACAAGGGCACTAATCTCCTTCATGAGGGCTCCAACCTCATAAGCTAATCATCTCCCAAAGGACTCAATTCCTAATACCTCATTGAGGATTAGGATCTGAACATACAGATTTTGAGGGAGGTACACAAACATTCAGCCCATAATTAATACCCTACTACAATTTACTTGTTTAACTTTGTATTATGCCTTTGAAACTTCAAAATTCACTGTAAGCATTTTAAGTGCTATGTAAATTCTAACTTGAAAGGTAACAAAATTTTTCTATCCATTCTGGCATTGATGAACATTTCAGATTTTCTCCCCAAATTTCTCCTCCTGCAAAAAAAATGTTCCAATAATATCCCTATATATGTAGCCTGATTCACATGTGACGTGCAAGATTTTCTCAGTCATTGAATATCTGGGGATCCTAAGATGTTTTCAGGGATTCCATAAGATAAGGACCTAGACATTATTTGACTTTGGACTTTCATGCTCTTAGGAGTGTACAACTGAGTTTTCCAGAAACTATTGACATTATTATGATGGCTAATAGAATATGTACATATATTTTCTTGTGTTTTCAAAATTTCTTAATTTTGATTTTTACTATGATAAATAACACTATATAAAACTTACATTAAGAGAAGGAAGGAGAAAATGAATGGGAGGGGGAATTGGATGGGAAGATGAACCATGAGGAACTGTGGACACCAGGAAACAAACTGAGGGTTTTAGAGGGGTAGGGAGTGGGGGGATGGGTTAGCCCTGTGATGGGTATTGAAGAGGGCATGTATTGCGTGGAACACTGGGTGTTATATGCAAAAAAATGTGTCATGGAACACTACATCAAAATCTAATGATGTACTGTATGGTGACTAACATAACAGAATAAAAAAAACTTACATAAACAAAAGGTTTGGGGTGGACTCAATAATTTTTAAAAGTTTAAAGTGTTTCTGGAACCAAAATTTTTGAGAACTACTGAAAGAAACTACATATATTTAGAAATATCTAGAAGTAAAAGGTTTATGATACTGACAAGGGGCCCTACAAAGTATTTTTACTACCTTTACATTCCCAGAAGCAATACTTCTTACCTCCCTTTATTGTAAAACTGATTAATTTTTGTAGCAATGATAAGAGAAAATAATGTCTCAAAGTTTTGGCTGTCTGGTATTTTTTGTTTTATTTTTAAACTGTTTAAGTATTTCAGGGAAAAACAGAAAATAATGTAACATTAGTATCTCCACTGCCCATATTTAATGAATGTAACACTTTGTCACATCTACTTTATTTTGCTAAAAAATGTAAAAAAATTTAAAGGGAACAAAAGTACTTTTCTGCAAAAGATGTGTTACCTTTCTAACCTTGCTTTGAAATGCTTCAGTAAATAGATTTAAACAATATATATATAGTGTTTGTGTGTTTTTAAGTTTACACAAATGACATTATTTTGCTGTAATATGCAACTTTTTTCTTCCAGTTGTTACTGTTTTTATGATGTATTCATGTTGATGTAAGCAGATGTTTACTCTTCTGACATCAACTCCAAAGGATTCTATATGGAAAATATACAACAGACTGTATTTTTATTTTTCTATTGATAGCCATGTTCATGATTTCCACACTTTTCAATATCCTACAAATAAAGGTAAATCCTCATTAATAAAAGAAGAGTGATTTCAACATAGATGCAATGTAATAGGCCACTCTGTCTCCTAGGTGGAGAATAGATAGGAGTAGAGCAAAAATGGGTATAAGAAGGTTACTACAGTAATCCCCATGAAATACGTTAAATTAATTCCCATGAGCCGTGTGAAGTAATCCCCATGAACTATGTTAAATTAATCCCCACGAACTATGTAATTAATCACCATGAGCTATGTGAAATAATCTCTATGAGCTATATTAATTTAATCCCCATGAGCTATGTGAAGTAGTTTGAACTAGGATTGTAATAGAGACGACAACAGAAAAATAGATGAGAACTAGAGATATTTACATGTTAAAAATCAACACAATTTGGCATAACAATTTAGATGTGCTTGATAATAGAGAGGGAAATATAATTTAATAAATATTGATTGTATGTTTAATAAAAGAAAAATAGAAAAGAACATCTGGAAAATATATAGAACCATAGATTTAGTATCTCCCTCAAAATCAACTCCTTTACCAGCCAGTTATCTTTCAGAGACTCGTGGGTTTTTTTGTTTTGTTTTGTTTTTGTTTTTGTTTTTGTTTTAAGATTTTATTTATCTGACAGAGAGAAACAGCCAGAGAGGGAACACAAGCAGGGGGAGTGAGAGAGGGAGAAGCAGGCTTCCCACCGAGCAAGGAGCCCGATGTGGGACTTGATCCCGGGTCTCTGGGATCATGACCTGAACCGAAGATAGTCACCCAACCAACTGAGCCACCCAAGCGCCCCGAGACTCGTGTTTTATTAGGGCTTCCTACTGTCTTCCAATTTCTTATCAATACATGGTAGTGCACTTCTCCTCCTTCTTATCTTTAAGCTTATCCTTGAATCCAAGCTACTGGGTTTCATGTATTTTCCCCATCAATGCTTCTGATCCGTGTTTTGCTCTTCACTTTGCCAGGAAGGTGTTGGCTGTCATAGGTCTATTCTTCCTTCAAGGTCCAGTTCAAAAGTCACTCTTCACTGATCCTTCCACACAATGAGTTGCATTAATATCTCTCCATGCAGAATTCTATTACAGAGTTTACATTTGTGTTTTTTATCTCTTTGTTCTTGTTGTTAGATGGAAGATTTCTATTGATCTCTCCAATTCTACTGACATGGTAGGTTCTCCATAAGCATTGCCAACTATTATTTTAAGGATCAACTTTATAGAAAACCACTGCTTCAGGCAACAGAGTTGAAGCTTAGATAATAAGTGGATGTATCTGCATTGCTTCTGGATTCAGGATCCTGGGCCTCCTCTGCTCTGGCTCTCTCCTCTCTGTCATTTCTGTCTTTATTTTTCAGTGGCTATGGTTGCGTTGAGCTCCTGTCTTTGGTTTTGGAAGCCCAAAATACAGTAGGTTTTGTATAGAAGATTTAGCTAGGTCTGCACTCAGGGTTGAAACCATGAAATCTGAAACCCATGAGGGCCATCCTCTTCTTCTATATTCAGACTTCCTTCTTATTAGTCTCCTCTTTGGAACCTTTGAGGTTTTGGTTTTGCTTTTCACCGTTTCTGAGAACTTCTATTTATCTGCAAAAGAATCGGTCCAATAACAATTATTTGGTTCTTAGCCTGCATTGCACTTCCTTTTTTGTTTGCTCATCTGTGAAATAATAGAAAGTACATCATTGGTCTCTGCCCCCAATTCTTGGTACAGGGCTCCTGAAACTCTTGTCATTTCCTGAATAAGACCACTAGCAATATCTTGTATTTTAATATTTGGTCTTTAACCCTGGTTCCTGACCACAGGGCTCCTAAGTCATTTTGGAATTTCCTGGGTGAGAAGAATGTTTCGTTGTTGTTGTTTGTTTTGTTTTTGTTTTAAAGATTTTATTTATTTGACAGAGAGAAACAGAGCCAGAGAGGAACCACAGGCAGGGGGAGTGAGAGAGGGAGAAGCAGGCTTCCCACTGAGCAAGGAGCCCAATGTAGGGCTCAGTCCTGGAATTCCGGGATCATGACCTGAGCCAAAGGCAGACACTTAATGACTGAGCCACCCAGGTGCCCTGTTTTTTTGTTGTTGTTATTGTTGTCATTGTTCCAATAAAATGACTCTGGATAAGCTCCTGGATACTAATTGATTATGCCTCTATGAAGAAGCCTCCATAAAACCCCATATTAAGGAGTTTGGGGAGCATCCAGGTTGGTGAATTCATCTATGAGCCAAAAGAGTGACCCACCCTAACTATGGGGACAGAAGTTTCTGTGCTCAGGACCATCTCAGAGCTTCCCCTAAGTATATTTTTATCTGTGGTTTATCTGAATCTTCTATCATTCCTTCAATGAACAGATAAGCTTATTTCCTGGAGTTCTGTGAGCTATTCTGTGTCAGTGATCTGACACTATCTTCAGGTTAGAGTGTGGAAATTGAGTTAAATTATAGGACACTCTGCAAGTGTTGCACAATTGTTTGGAATGGGGGGACCCTTATACTATTTCTATCTTATATTGTAATTCTTTAAGAAAAATATTCTGACATTCTTTATATTTGTTTCCTCTCATAGCATCTGGGAAATAAATGATAAACAGTAGAATATTCTTTATGGGATTGTTCTGACATGATAATATTTAATATCCTTTAAATTCTTCAAGGTGGGAAAGTTATAGTGCTATATTTTTGCACTATTTAAAAATACGAATTCTATATCAGTATCATATACTTGACAATCTCCACTAACCACTTGAGGAATGTAGATGTTATATTATTTCTAGTAGTCTTTAAATTAAAATATTGACAATTAAACATTGATTGGGAAATTTTCTTATGTAGAAACATATACACAACAGCAACCCACAAAATACAGAATAATCTCTGGAAAAAAATATTGCTGCAAAACAGACACAATAAAGGTACTACATTAAGCATTTAAAGAAGTGTTGAGAATCAGAAAAAAAAAGTTTTAGATCAAGTAATAATTAGCTTCCACTATTCTCCCATTATTAGGGCCAAATTGTCCTTTGAAATCTGGAAATATTCCTGAAAAGAATATTTGTCCGTATATGAATTAAGCATAAGCAGCGTAATTCCTGAGAATGTCTCCTTTCACATAAATTCTTAATGGGTTGGCATGGGATTTTGAATCCCATACTGTTTCTTTAAAGAATTGCCTTTAAAGGACCCCCAGATGTGGGCGGGAAGAGGATTTGTTTGCAGCCAACAATAAGCAGTTGGATGTCGTAGGCATCTATCTCAAGATACCATGAATAATAAATGTTCCTTAAAGAAGTTACGTGATATAAAGAGTACATTTCCTACATTCTTCAAGACTCCAAAATCTGCTATATTTTCTACAAATTAAAGTATAATAATCTCATTTTAGAAGATGAGATTTAGCATTATTAAAATCCATTCATAAAAATTAAAAATCGGAGGTAAATCAAAAAGTGTGTCTTATACTCCACATGCATTTATTGGACATCAGACATGGTTCAGTAGAAATGGTGAGCAGTTGGATTAATATATATTCATAATGCAAGTGTAGCACACACCAAAAGGACATATTCTAGTCCATCCTATTTACAATCTTGTGAATTTTTTTTCCAAGACACCAAAAACACTTTCTTCTAGTTCATTATTTTTACCACTCATTTGGGCATTAATTCATCCTTCTATCGCTAACCCACTTCTGAGTCGTTTCTCTACCTTTTCCTCAAAATGTGTGGAAAATTTCTTGTTAGTAATATTGTTTCCTTTCTTAGATCTTTCTCTTCATTTTTCAGTCATTTCATTGTAATTTCTACTTGTCATCACATTCTCTTTTTTTCCAAGTAGCCTATTTTTCTGAATCCTATCTTGCACTTCTCTCTGAGGCCTGAAAACAAGTGTATGCAGAAAGAGTTAGATGGTGTTAGAACTCTACCAGATTAACTTCTGTCTTTATTCTTTTGCCAAGACATTCAGCCTACATGACAAAATTAAATTCGGAAGTTGGGACTCTACAGTGTAAATCTAGCAGGATAAAATGGTCTTACTTAAATGCAAAATAAATTGTGTAATCACATTCCTATAAATGGTGGGATAAATTCCTCTTGACCACATCCTATTCCACCCACTTCTTTCAGAAAGAAAATATAAATCAAAATAATTTAGTTGAGGCCAGAGCCATTTCCTGGGTAAAAGAGCAAGAAGGCATTAAAAATTGCATAGCAGGATAATTTACAGAAGTACTAATTTCTATCCTGTTCTCATTGTTATAAGAAATTTAGTGAAATTAAACAAACAAAAACAACTTCTCTCTCCCGTTTTCCCTAGATGGAAGAGAAGGCAATCCTTTGGGTTTAAAGATCAAGTTTCTTTGTATCAGCTTCTCCTTTAGGGAATTAAGCTGCAATATCCTTCTGAGATCAGAAATGAGACTTCTGCTCATTTTAGAACACTGAAGTGACTTTGTATAAAGAAAGATGACTTCCTAAATACAGGAAAGATAATGCCTTATGGGGAGAGATCCTCCAAATAATGTGGATCTATGTACTGTGAAGTGATCCCCAAGAAAATGAATTATTAGTGCTACAACATGGGAGCCTTTATCAAAATATTTGTACCCAGAGTTGACACCCACAGAAAGAAAATAAAGCCAAATGATGTTAATAAACAATCATAACTATGTGTCAGGAGCACTAAGCAAAGCAGCCACAGGGACTAGAGAACTAAAATCCTTTCCAGAATAATTAGAGTTGTCTAAACTAAAGATGGTACCCAAATCAAATGAATTTGATTTAGTTTTGTTTATTTGTTATAGAACATTTCCTTTGCCTTCATAATATAGAGAACATGTGGAGTGTGGTGCCACCAGCTGCAAAGTGAAATAGAAAAGAACACAAGGTACCCAACACAATAATGAGAAGCTGCTATTTCTAATGACATGGCCAAACCCTTGCTCTTTGGGAAACCATATTTTTTTCAGAATGAGTTTACACCGTAGAAGATATGATTAGTGTTTGGTTATCTATTGTTTATGTCTCTTACATAAGTTCTTCCAAAACCACTAATTCTCACTTGAGGATTCACCTTGACCAAGATATCTCTTTCAGCTTGATTAAAGTTTAGCCAGATTTCCTCCTGACTACAAGACCCTGAGCTCCCTTTTCTTAGAGATTTTACTTTGGAAAATTTTGGATTATACATTATTTCTTTGCCCTTTATGATCTAAATCTTTTGCTTATCTCCTGCCCATTTTGCAACCCAAGGACAATTTTCTTGAGGACTTAAGAACCATCTTTTTGAAATATAAATATAATTATTTCAATCATCAAGAAAGATAGAGTCCTGTTTCATAATCTCTCCGAGAGGATAGGATCCTAACTTCTCTAAGTACCAATCAGCAAGCACAGGTAGCCTAATCACATTGACCAACCTCCCCTTATTCCCCAAATACTTTTCTACTAGCTTACCCCAGTGCTTAATAGCCCTCCTGCCTTTAGTTTCAGTGGGGTTGGGTTCAATCTCTCTCTTCTATTGCAATAGTCTTAGACAAAGTCTTTATCACCTGCTTAACTCCATCTAGTACAATTTTTCTTCGACAACTTTCAATTGATATGACTTGGGGTGAACCAATTCAAAGAGGGCTAAGAAAAGAAAGAGAAAATTGCAGGCCTTGGTGATACTATTTAAGCCTGTCCATCAAACCATGCTGAAGCGAAAGCTGTTCCCGAACTCTTCATAAGGAAAAGCCAATCCTTTTTGCTGAATCCAGTTAGAATTGAGAGGATTTGTGTTTGGCTTTATTTTGTTTTGTTTTTTTCTTTTATGTTTGCAACACAAGGCGCCCAAGTTGTGATAGCTGGTCAACTAGTAAAGGAACCAGGGGAGTCACAGTTCTTACTTGTAGGGAGATTAAGAATAAAAACTTGTGGGGCACCTGGGTGGCTCAGTTGGTTAAGCGACTGCTTTCGGCTCAGGTCATGATCCCGGAGACCCAGGATCGAGCCCCACATAGGGCTCCCTGCTAGGCGGGAAGCCTGCTTCTCCCTCTCTCACTCCCCCTGCTTGTGTTCCCTCTCTGGCTGTGTTTCTCTCTGTCAAATAAATAAAATATTTAAAAAAAAGGAATAAAAACTTGCATCAAAGAGTCAACTTGGATCCTTGTTTATGGGACCACAGTTTGTTCTGCACCACCACCACCCCATCTAACCCTCCCTAGTTCCTATAAAATAAGACAGCAGAAACATTAATTCCAACTGGTTCATGGCCAGGGCATTTCTCAAGTGTGCATGACCCTAGAGGAAATCAGAGTGAAATGTCTTCCTGAGATAAGGGAAAGAGTCTTCCCACAGAGGAGGGCTCAGTTTCAGTCCATGAATCTTAAAGAATAGGATGCTTGAGGGATGAGCATGCTAATTGGAGGGGAGGAAGATCCTCCAAAATGTCCCTCCCATAGTCCCCTCAGATTCTAGATGTCTTCTCATGAGAAATTCAAAGGGAAAGGCCATGCTCTCCTTTTTCAGAAGCTCCTTGTGTGGTTGTCTTAAATCTCTGGTAAGGAAATGTGCTATGAATTCTATAGTTCACACAAACCAGTATGCTCATTTCTGAAATGCAGGGGGAAATGGGTGACTATTTTTCCCTCGTTGTTCCTGGGTGGGAAGTTGAGGGGTGTTAGACCATTCAGGGGCCTAAGTTCATGACTTTCAGTGATAAAAGTGTTTATAGTGATTAGTCCATAAAAACTTGGAGGACTTTGAAAAGTTCACTACCTTATAGGAATGTTCTGAAGACGTCACAGACATATATAACTGTAAAAGCAAACCTTTTGGTTCCCCACTATGGGTTAGTAAATGTGGGGTCTGGAGAGGGGCTCTAACTCAGTCCTGACATATAGGACAATTTGAAGGAGATCAGAGCAGAAAAACACAAGAAAAAGGAAACTTTACTATTCATGATCTTCTTGGTAAGATGGATAATTTTGCTCTATGTTGCTCTCAAACAATTAACAGATATCTTCAAAACACAAGGAAAATGCAAAATCCCGTTAGTCATCTGATTTTTCCTGAGATTTCCTAATATCTTAGCTAAATTATAACTTATAAGGCCAGCAATAATCTACTTGCATGCCTCCTATAAAAATAAAATTAACACCCTCTAATTTAATTACCCCCTATTTCTGGTGATTCTCTCTAGGTCTTTAAATACAGCATACAGATTCCTTTAAGATTAAAAACAAAAACAAAAACTAGTATATTAAAAAAAAAAAAAACTGCCCTACTGTGCCCCCTTCAAAAAAGCACCTCCTACAGTTCCTTTAAAGATAGCTTTACATTAGCAAACAGCAAAACATGTCACTGAAGTTTAAACTAAAATTGAAAAAAAAAAACAACCAGGCCTAAGAATGCTCATATTTAATTATGGCTGCACATAATTAAGTGTGGCAATCTGGTGATAAAACCTTTAAGTAATGACTCATAAAGAGATAAAAATGGAGCATGTGTTTACTCAGTTCGCAGCCTTCCTCAGAAGCTGGCATCGCTCAGGTGTTAATGAGACACCTGTTGCTGAGGACACCAGAGAGAGTGAGAGAGAGAGAGAGAGAGAGAGAGCAGGTGAATCAGTCGGGACAGAAAGACGAGGACTCTGTTGCTGCAGGTGGGTGGCTTTGCCAAGTTGGCTGTCAGGAGATTTAAGCTCTGAGGAGATATTTATATAAAATCATACAACTGAGTCTGTATTTTAAAAGAGAGAGAGAAAAGAAAAAAGAAAAACATTTCTTCATTTCAATGATAAATTGTAAAACAATCTCTTCATTTTAAGGTCATAAGGCATTTCAGGGGCTAAACCATATGAAGTTCCTTTTCTTTGTGGTGTTTTAAGCAACTGTGTTATGTGTGTGCATTTCAGAAACATTATTTATGCTGTGTATTCATGCTTTACTTCTTTCTGCAATTTTAAGGGATTATTTTCTTTAGCCTCCAAAATGAATTGAGTGATGCGCACATGGTATCATAATGGAAACATATCCTCGCGATCTGATCCTTGTGCCTGGGTGGGGCTTTTTTTTCTGGCTCAGTTGCCTGTCATCTCACATACTAAGAGATATGACTATGTTTCCCCATCCCAGCAAGGAGAAATGGGGCGTTAATATCTGGGTTCCTATGGAACCTTAACAATGTATTAGAATTTGACAAGGATAATGGCCCAATGATGAGAAATGAACATAAGACTTACTCTTCGAAGGGGAAGGGTACAATTCTTAGCACTTTCTTCCCTAGAGGGCTTTAGACTTGTCACAAAACAAGCTTTTTGCTCTTAGAATTCTTCTCCATGGCCTATTCAACCTTTGGCTATAAGAGAAACCACCACCAAGGAGTTATTTGGCACTGAGTTTAAATAAGCGTATGCTATATGAAAGCAGGCTTTAACAACATCTCGGAAGGATGCCTTGCTATTTCTGGAAATGAAAATTGCTTCTGAGCTTCAGGAAGCATCTGAAGTTTTGCAAGTTTGAAGTTAGAGTAAAACAAATGGGCTTTTGTTAAATATATGCAGAGAAAAAAAAAACAAAGAGTAATTAATAATCTTTTTTGAGGCAAGACAAATATAGGAAACTATCTGGAAGGAAGACAGACTCGTGATCTACAGATTGCACTGGCTCAGTGTAGACCGGAGCAGTGACAGTATCAGAGTTCCACAGTAAGTTTTGCCACCCAAATTTGGTTAGCACAGACTGGCCCGTGTCATATCCCTGCCTCAGGAGCTCCATAACTTCAACAAAGAATGTGTTTTCTAAGCACAGTGCCTCTGTAGCCAAAATCAGTGGGATGGTGCTCAAATTCATCTGTGAGGCTCCCATCCCCCAACTCCCCCCAAAACAAAGGGAGATGATTCAGCTTGAAAAGTGAATGATTATCTGATAGGTTATCAATGGTCAATAAACACACCAATTACTCAACGTCCTATTTAATTTCATTCTCCAGATTGCTTTATGAAAATATCTTAAATATCCACATTATAAAAGAGCAAATGAATGAAGGTCATAATGTCTTGCTGAAAACTTGGCAGAGTCTTTTTTTTTTTTTTTTAAGATTTTATTTATTTATTTGAGACATAAAGAGAGAGAGAGACCACAAGCAGGGTGAGAGATTGGGGAACAGGGGAACAGAGGAGAGGGAGAAGCAGACTCCCCTCCACAGCTACCTAGCAGGGAGCCTGTTGTGGGGCTAGAGCCCAGGACCTTGAGATCATGACTTGGGTGGAAGGCAGACACTTAACTGACTGAGTCACTCAGGTGCCCCAAAACTTGGAAGAGTCTTAATTTTAGAAAATATTAACTTCATACTTTTTAAGTAATTTGCTCTAATACTCCATGTAAGAAATGGCTCAGGCCTACATAAAATATTCATAATTTTATAAAAATTTACATGAAGTGGCTTGCATAAAATTTTTCAGCAAAACATTAATTGTGTAAAGGAACATCAATGTGTATTTAAATCTTAAATGTTAGATATTTATATTTTGTTAAGCTTTCTATCTTACAGGTTTACATTCATTTTATATTTTTGCATTAATTGCATTTTTATGTTAATGGATTTTATTTTCTACAAGAGAATTCCATGGGTTGCTCTTAGCAACTGATTGCTTTCTGCAAATGACATCTCCGGTGACACAGCAACCTGTATGTAATAGAGCACTCTCTGAAATGGAAAGAGGAAACCTACCTCCTGGGAAGGCATGGGGAAGAGGGTATGGAAAAGTATTGAGGGTAGAAGAAGCAGTTAGTTTATAAACAACTTCTGCCTCTTTTCATGAAGTTTTCTCTAGATTTTTTTTTCAACTTTTTATTTATTTATTTGACAGAGACAGAGAGAGAGAAATCGCAAGCAGGGGGAACTGCAGAGGGAGAGGAAGATGCAAACTCCCTGAGCAGAGAGCCCAATGCAGGGCTTGATCCCAGGACCCAGGGGTCATGACCTGAGCTGAAGGCAGCCACTTAACTCACTGAGACACCCAAGCACCTTGCCCCAGACTTCAACTTTTGAAATTTCAGTGAATTGTGACATCTGGCATTAGGAAAGGATTATAATCCATAATTTGATTTTGAAAGTATAGATATATTTGAGAGTGGCTGTCAAATTTGAGTCACTTCACCAGGGAATTTTCAGCCCGCAGCCTTGCTTTGATTGTGGCACATTGACTGGCTTTGTGGGAAGTTGGTACCTACCGGTGAGAAGCCTCCATGCTACGTCCCAGGTCCACTCGCAGATGCGTTACTGGGATTGGTACTCTCTGCACAAAGGGCATCTGTGGAAACAGGGGTTCCTTAGTGATAGAGTGCCCTCGGAGCTGTGTTGGGGGCAGAGGAAGGTAGTGGTTGAGAGGATTGTTTCTACCGGATTTCTTTTTCCAGTGCATCTCAGATTTTCACATTACAATTTATGATTTATGCCTTTTCAGTCTGGTTGCAAAATCTTTCTCTTTCTTGTTTTAACTGCAGATTTTTTCCTCAGGCATTCTCTCCTAATAGCCGAAGTGTATATCTTAATGGTCCTTTTGGCTATGCTTAAAAGGTTAAGAGTTTGTCCCTTATTAAAAGGGAACTTTACTGTTCCCTTTTCCTTATATTAGTTGTATTTTATATTTTTAGCTCAAAATGGTTGCCATAAACTGTTGAGTTTCAAAACATCACTGTTGTTTCTATTAGAAATAACTGTGAAACAGTTCTACTTTTCTATTCCTTCTCATGAGAACTGATTATTCTTTTTTTCCCTTGATCACTCATGGTTTATACAATTATAGTGAAAAATTTCTTTTCAAAGCTAAAATAAAAAAATTGTTGAATATATTTGTGCTGAAAATACTATAATAAATGTCCAGAAATCTGTTTCCAGCACTTTAAGAAACACTTCAAATCTTGTTTCTGATACAATATTGCTATACAACAAAAATACATGTATAAATATTTCTTATATTTTCTTTTTAAAAAATAAGTAACTGACTTATAAACTGTGAATTTCTTCCAACCAATTAATTGTCAGTTAATCTAGTCTATTATACATGAACTTTGTGCTTTTTTTCTTAACTAATTCTTAACCTATTTATTCTTAATTGCTAATGTATTTCAATCAATGTTAATAATTAAACCATAACTTTTATTTGGTTCCCCTAATTATTACTTGGTGTCACCCATAAGTAGCTGGTTCCTACTCAGATTTTAGAATTATTCATAAATTCTCAGGGTAATAGAGCCAAGGAAGTGACATGTCATTATTTTTATTATCTGTATCTGTTGAGTTCCTCTCTCTTTTGTCTTCATTTTATTAAAGACAAAAATTAATCTATGATATGATTGAGAATATGCTTCCTGCACCTTATATTGTTCTTATATATTTCAGAACACTTTTTATTCATGTTTATTCTTTGAATCACTTTGGCTTTTTTTGTTAGTAAGCTATAAATGAAAATCATTGTTTAATATTGTAATTCTGATATAATTAAGTTTCTTTTTAAGAATCCTGCTTCACAAAATTAAGTGCTTAATCAACTAATATTTTGACTACTTTACATTTAAACAGCAAAGTGAAGAATTGATTTAGAATTTCATTTGGCACTTGAAAGGGTTTTTTTTCCCCTCTGAACAGTAAAAGACAATATTCCTTAACAATCATTACTCTGAGCCTGGCAACTAGATTTCCATTCCTAGTCAACCTCTCATGTGGTTAGATTCATTTGTTAGAACATTTGATTGACCGTATCAATGCGGTTTTCGTCCTTTACAACCTCTTCGGGTATTACAATCATATTTATTCAACTGAAAAGGCTGTCTTTTTTTTCTTTTAATAATAACTATAACAATCTATCACAATCTTTAAATTATATAGATATTTAAGATATATAACAGATGAAGATGTAAGAATCTTACATGCATATACATATATATATATATATATAAATCATATGTGTAGATTTAATAACATTTTTAAACAGGAAGATTGATAATTAATTTTTACTAATGAAGCCATCTAAAATATTATGAATTTCCTGGGGACACAGATGCTGACTAACCAGAACAGGACTGAAATCCATTCTGCATGAGTCTAGATAATGATTTTTTTAAACCACAAAGATTTGTTACCCTTGGTATATGTATGAGCTTCGAAGAGGATGTGGAGCTGTATGTATGTGTCCTCTGTAGGTGTGTGGCTTTGTATGTCATACAGAGAAAGATGACGGGATTAAGAACATGACTACAGTATAGGAATTCTTGTTTAAGACATTATACTATACTTAAAATTATTTTAATATGCGTTCAAAAGTAATTTTGAGAAGTGGAAAATTAAATATTTTTCTAAAATAGCATGACCTAGAATCATTAACACATAGAATGTGTAGAGTAAAATAGATCACTGTTTAATACAATAACAAAAAGGAGGAAGAGAATGGCATCTCTTGAGAAAATAAGGTGGTGAGGAAGAGTTGGTGTGCTGCGAACCAGTACTTGCCCATCACCGATACGCCCAGTGGGAATAGTTGTGAAGGGATGTGAGGCTGGAAGAGCAGGTAGGTTTAATCCAGATCCCTGAGCACCTCTTAGTTCCTTGCTAAGTGGTGGTGCCTTGTTTCCATACTCAATATCACTAAGAACAATATGTCTTCTTTTAGATTTTAGCAAATGAACCCTTTTGTTCAAACTGCTTGAAAAAGTAAGAAACAAAATCCTTAATTATACTTGTGAATGGTTTTGTCCATTATTTTAATCCCCTTCACTCTGCCTGTCTCCTTTTCTTTACTTTCTTTCCTTTTGCCTTCCTTCTTACTAATTCGTTTAAAAACAAAACAACAACAACAAAAAAACTCTGGAATCCTTGATCCTAACAGCCCAGTGCTTGTCCTGTGTCCAAAGCACTGAAGAGTCAGAGGGACAACATTGTGGTCCAAGTCATCATTTCAGCATGTTCTCTTCCATCTCCTGTCTCCACCAGCCCTTTCGCTAGCCCCACTCTGCCAGGCCCTCCCCTTCTCCATTACATGGGTCCTAGTGAGCTCCCTCCAAACTCAGCTGAAAATCCCTATCCTCTGTGCCTTTCTTTCTTCCAGCTCACTCCTCTGTAGGCTAACTTAACCCACATCTTACTAAGCTCTCAACTTCCCTTCTAGTGCCTCTGCTCCTCCATCTGCCCATTTTTTAATTTCTCCATCATAAAAGTCCAGAAACTTCTCTGGCAAGGATCAGACTATCCTTAAGGGCTGGGAAATTGAGAAGAAAGCATATTCTCCAGCTCTGGGCTTTGGGAGGAGAACTGAGAACTTTTATATGCAAATTAGGTTTGATATTGTGGTGATTCAGCTTAAAAAAAAAAGAAAAGACTCTTGTTTTCCCCCAAGACTTATTTCTGCCCTTATGGTCCTTCTTTTTCTACTTGAAATAATATGAGTTTGGCAAAATACTGATATTTGCCCTTTGCCAAGCTACTGAAGTATCCTTCAGAATATAAAAAGAAAGAAAGAACTATTCATTGAGTTACAGAACTATTTCTACCAGTGTCCTGTTATGTTCAATGCTTGGATGGATTCTTGGTGAGTATTTATGAAAACAGAATTACTCAAACTGGTGTTAATATGAGTGTCTGCATCTGTGATTTTGATATTCCTTATAAGCTGAGAAAAGTTGGGTCTTATGAGTAATTGAATGAGCATCTAGAGACTTGTAGGAACGATGGCTCCGTAAAGTGGTCTGGACGATGACTCAGGTGGAACGCTGCCTCTAATTTTGAGCCCATTATGGCTCAGGGCAATGATAATGTGCACATAAAAGCTACAGATTGGTCCAGAATGGGTACTATAAAGAGAGGCTTTTCCTAATCATGTCACCATTTGGGGTCTGCTGGCTTGGATTAGAGCCTAGATGTTCAAAGGCAAGGTTATAAATGGAAAATATTGAAAAGTATGTCATCATAAGCCTGAGTGATCTTTAAAAAATGGTAATCAGACTGCCCTAATTCCCCAATGTAAAATCCTCAATGGCTTCCAAGTCATTTAAGAAAAGATCCTCCCACCTGGATTCAAAGGCCTCATGTGACTTTGTTCCTATCTCCATCTTCAGGATCATTTCCTCCAGGTTTTGCTCTTCACCTACCAGAGCCCGTCCATCTTCTGTCTGGTCCTTAATAACTGTCAGCTTTCTCCTACTTTCACGATCCTGCATTCCCTCGGCCTCGAATGCTCTCTCAAACTTCCCCTGGGGAGCTGGTTTCGTCATTAAGGTCTCAGTTATTTTTATCATCTGCTTAGCCCTGAATACTGCCAACCAGTCTCTCATTTGTTGATCTCTCTGTCTCTGTCTCTCTGTCTCATCCCCGAATCTACCTCTTCTTCCACCCCTGAATCGATCTTACGCACGATGTAAAAATAGAAAACAGTCTTCTAGGAATACATGCCCTTTCCTTCGTTTGTGAATGAGTCTAGGAGTGTAAAAACTGATCAAACACGACATTTTAATATTTTTTTAATGTGTTTTAAACTCCAAATAAGACTTCCGAGCAGCACGGTTTTATCTTGTTCTCCCTGGAGCACTGCAACCAAGCTGAGCCAACAGATGAATTCCCTGGACCGACCTGACATTTCCTTCTAGACCTCCATTTTCTCAGGGCATCCCAGGCACAACACACAGATGCCCTGACCTGAGATAGCTAGAGTCAACGCACAATGGAGCCCGGGGACTTCGTCTGGAGATGGTTTAATCCTCACCTGCTCCTGCTGCTGTTTTGTTAGGTGTTCCATCTCATGTCTGTGATAGCTTTGACAACTCATTTTCTCCCACTGAGGGAGCATCTGGCTATTTGTCTATGAGACGATGCTGAGGTAATTAGACTCTGGTCTCATTTTAAACCTTCCTTCATTTGAATATACAGGGAAGGTGTGTGTATGTACAGAGAGAAGTGGAGGGAAGAGTCAAATTCAAGATGAAAATCATGAGCATTGTAGGGTAAGACCCGGATTATGCAATATGAAATATGGTTTTCATCCCATTCCTTTAATAGATATGTGTTCTATATTATGCAATAAATATGGAAGAGGATGCAATATTCACCCACATCCACATACAAATGTGTGCACAAATTATGATTGATAGAGTCTAGAAAATTTAGAAAACAAAGAGATGAAAATATCATTTATAATTTTCTTCTCTAACCCATCCATTTTTTTAATAGTTTGGCAATTTTTTTTTCTACCAGTATTTTTAGTACAATTTTTTTTTAAAAAATTCACTTCAAATTCCAAAACTTTTAAATATTTTTCTCTTTTTATTTAACATTAGATAAGCTCCATTTTCTCATTTTTTGTAGAAGAGATTTACTGTCATTTTTGATAACTTCACTATTTCACCAAGTGACTAAGTTAGTTTACTGTCATTCATTTGATGTTATTGATTTTCTCTAAATTGTATTCAATGTTTTATTGGTCAGCTTCTTTTCTAAACTTCATAATTTCTATTCAAATTTAAGTGTATAGAAAAATTTAACTCCATGAGGGTATATTCATACATAGATCTTAATTTATTCTGTTTGAAATTCTGGAAAAAGCAGTGGTCCTTGAAATTTGAGTCATGACCACTTACTTTGCTATCATTAAAACATATATCAAGGGGTCCCTGGGTGACTCAGTCATTAAGTGTCTGCCTTCCGCTCAGGTCATGATCCCAGGGTCCTAGGATAGAGCCCTACATCAGGATCCCTGCTCTTCAGGAAGCCTGCTTCCCCCTCTCTCACTCACCCTGCTTGTTTTCCCTCTCTAGCTGTGTTTCTTTCTGTCAAATAATTAAATGAATAAACTTAAAACATATATCAAAATGATCTAATATTAAAAATGCCATTTTACAAAAGTATCTACACAGGGAGGAAAGATAGTTTTGAAGATTACTTCCACTCTTTTAGAAGTATTTGAAGATTACTACTTCCACTCTTTTAGAAGTATAAAAAAAGTCCACGTTATGAATCTCTCCTTATGTTTAAGAAATCTTGAGAACTCTGATGAATATATATTCTCAAATATGTTTTTGGCTAAGGAAGATAAAATGACCAATGGGTCACAGTATAACCAATGGTTACCTAGCCCCAAGAACAAAAAGTAACTGTCAGTGACTTTTAGCTAAGGTACTTTCAGTTTCCAAATTAAGTTCATCATCATGAACATTTTTTGAGAGTTTCAATGAAGAAAAATGTGGAGTTCCAGAGTTTCTAGAAATACTAGAAACAAAAGCAATATTAGGCGTGTGTTTTTCCTTGGTGATAACCTCTTAGAGCTGAGTACAGGCTCCCTAGAAACCTGTTGGCCATAATTCCCACTTTCACTTACCTACTTTATGTTCTCCATTTAGTTCAAGACCTTTGGTAACTTCTACAGTCCCACTTTTACAAAGGAAAAATTGAAACACAGGGAGGTTAGTGACTTGACTTATCAAATGGTTAGCCATTGGCAGAGCCAAGACATTTCAAATTCAAAACTTTCCCAATTAAATCTTTATGGACTTCAAAATGTATTACCCATGGATGTAATTCATTATTTCGAATGAGTATATGTTGGTATCTACTACATGTCAGACCTTGTTCTAGGGGTTAGGAGGACAGTGATAAATAGAGGAATTCCTGCTCTTGCAGAGTTGATGTTTTAGGGTATAATGGATGGATACCAAATGGGTATAAATGCACACAGGTTCATTTTGAAGAGGTTAAGCCAGTGATTACAGGGGAGGACCTAACACCTCCCTCATCCCGGGAAGGTTTAGCCAAGTGTAGTGGAAAGGAAGGCAGGATGTTACAAGGAGGTGATACTGATAGAAGGATGGTGTTTTGAAATAAAGGAATTTTCTCAGGCTGGTTGGTTCAGGGAAACAGAGTAGTTGAGTTAGTGTCAAAAACAAGAAGATCGAAGAGAGGTGCCTTGAAACCTTGCTCGTGAGACAAATTTGCATCATTCCTTTCTTTGCATTTTGCTGCCCTAATTGGCAGTGGGTCACAGGATTATGCATTGGTTTCCCAATTTGCAATCTCTAAGATCCTTGGTTCTTTCAGAGGTTTGCCAGTCACAATATGTTATTAGAAAATATGTCAACATTTCAAGGCTGCTCCTAGAAGTGGCACTTTGTCCATCTAATAAAATGTTCAAACAGGACTCTAAAATAAGATCTATACCCAACTTGTTCAGATGAAATAAAAAAAAAAAACACAAGTAATTATAGATAAAAATATATGCTATCAGAAAATATATGCTATCAGAAAATAAAACTATATGCTATCAGACATAGAGATAGTTGATACCCTTACCTTGGAGGTAGGTGGCTGGAAGAGAGCATGAGGTGGCTTCTGGGTACCAGTAATGTTATAGTCTTTGATACAGGTGTTATTTACACAAGTATATTTGGTTGAGAAAAAAAATCCCTCAAGCTATACATGTAAGATACTGGGGGGTTGTTTTTGTTTTGGTTTTTTTTTTAGATTTTTATTTATTTGATAGAAACACAGCTAGAGAGGGAACACAAGCAGGGGGAGTGAGAGCGGGAGAAGCAGGTTTCCCGCCAAGCAGGGAGCCCGATGTGGGGCTTGATCCCAGGTCTTCGGGATCATGACCTGAGCCGAAGACAGTCACTTAACCAACTGAGCCACCCAGGCGTCCCCTGATATTTTTTTATTTATAATATTCTTTGATAAAAAATTTTAAACAATCAATGAAAAACTGCCAAATGAGTAATGTAGGTGTTACTGAAATGAAACTTTTGCAGGAAAACAGAAATTTTTCAATACTTTACATAGACCCTAAAAGAATAGGTAGACCTCATAAGTGGTGACAGAGAGGGCATCCAGAGGGAGACAACATTATGACCATAGAGGAGGAAGTACAGAAAACAAACATGGATCAAGAAAGAATCAGTATAAGCTGGTGAGGTGATGGTCAGCTGGTCACTTTGAGTTCTCCAAGCCCAGAGCCTGCAAACACACCTCATCTGGGATGCACTTAGCAGATGACTTTCAGATACCCCAACTCTCATAATGGCTTTTTAATTTTGATTGTTTATTTTTTTTAATCCTTTACATACTCATGTCTGAAAACGTGGTTCTTGGGCTTGAACATGCCTCGGGATCACTAGGAGGACTTGTTAAAACATAGATTGCCGGGCCCTACAGGGATGTATGAATTAGTTCCTCTGGGTACAGGTCTGAGAATTTACATTTGTAGCAAATCCCAAATGGTATTGATGCTGCAGGTTTAGAAACCACAGATTGAGACACTAGAAAAATATTCTTGGCTTTCCTAGTTTATCTAGATGTCCCTTCTTTTGTGTGTGTGACCCAAAAGAAAATGAATTTCCATATTGCAGGAGACTTTAAGGACTACTTACTTCAACCTCTACCAAGGTTTTATCAGCTAGTCTAAAGTGATACACATCTCCCTTGTCTTTTGGTCTACTTTTTAAATTCTTATTAATCCTTCAAAGTCTATTTAAAAGATGTGAGGGCAATCTGGCTGTGACATCTGTCACCCAATCAATCACCCAGGTTGATTCAGTGGATCTAGCTGGCTAAGCGGGTGTCCCCTTCTTCCCTCACCGCTCCATGTTCATCCCTCCTGAAACCAAGCACTCAGTTGAAGAGGACAAACTTCCCTGATAGAGGAGGACTATTCTTCAGTCAAGGGTGTAGGAGTAGCTGTGCTCCCCTGCTAGAACCTCCAAACAAGCTTTCAAACCTATTTAAAATTGCATAAGGTTTCAACAATTGGAGAAGAATTACCAATATTCCTCTGGATGTCTGAAGCACTTATCATAAATGTATAAATATTATACATTTGCGATATGTATTATTGTGCGATATCACCAATGAAATCCATGAGCATTTACATGATAGTCTACTCTGATATTGTCACATTGAACACATGACCATTGAATCATTTATATGTGTATTCTTCCTTCTCCAACTATATTACAATCCAATCCACACACCCACAACAAACACAACTCCTCACTTCCACATAATCCCACACACTTGAGTCCTTGAGTCTTAACGATCTTTACTTGGATGTTTACTGGTGCTACTCACATGGTTAATCACGTAGTTCATGATGTTTTAATTTTTCACAGTAGCCTTTGATAATAATTTAGCTCTTTATATTGCCCCCACTGGTGGGCATATTGACTTATACAGTAAGTGCTGAATGCCAGAACTCAGAGGGAAGAGATGATTTTCTGTTTATGTTGAATTCCCCAGACTGAACACAGTGTCTGGCATGTATTTTATGCTTCAAACCTGTTTATTGAAATGAATGAATGATGCAGACCCACTTTTACCATGCAGATACTGAATACATGTAATAGATCTCTAAACATAAAGTCTATTGGTTAAATTGGAGACTAGTGCTAATTTAAGTAAGAATTTAGTCAACTGTCTTTTTCTATTCAAATCAAACCATATAACACCAGGGACAGTACACCTACAGCTCAGCCAAATATCATCATTTCAATTTTCCAAAATTCAACTACCACTTTATATTAAGACCAGATTCAATTCTTATGTAAGATTCTGTTCTGAATCACATAATTCTCCCACCTATCCTCCCCCAGACATTTTATCTTGTAGAATTGTATTTTTGAGTGCTTTACAAGAGGGAAAAAAAAATCGAAAGTAACTCTCTCGCATTGGTGCATAAATGCATCACTTCCAATGGCTGTGGCAGCAGCTTGTTGATGGTATGAAAATAGAACGGGTAAGAGCAGCTTCCAGATGCTACATATGATAAAATAACACATAAGGCAACTGGGTGACCTTTAATTTTAGTTTGTGTCCTGAGAGCCACTCTCTTGTTTTTTCTTTTTTCTTTTCATCATCTGTGTACCTGCTCCATGATCTATTGCCAATATCAGAGAACCTAGCTAGCAACTACTTTCAGAGATCGACATCCATTCGATTAACAAAATACTTATTGAGAATCTAATATATACCAGGTATTCCTCTATGTGCTGGGGACACAGTACTGAAAAAGATAGATTCTTATCATCATGAAGCTTATACTCTAGAGAAAGAGCAGAGAGACAATGAAGTGCACATATACCTAAATACATACAAAAATAAGTAAGTTCAAGTAATGACATGTGTTATAGAGAAAAAATGGGTCAAGTGACAGAGAATAATGGAATGAGCTTCTTTAGGTTCTGTGAACAAGGATGGTCCCTCTGTAAAGATAACAGTTGATCTGAGAAGTAAGTGTCAAGAAAAACTATGCCACGCAAGATATGGGGAAAAACATTCTAGGCAGAAGAAAAGCACATGTGTGATATTACCAATGAAATCCATGAGCATTTACATGATAGTCTACTCTGATATTACTGTTGAATTTCAAAGAGACTGCTTTATCACAAATCAATATTTTTTTAAAAAATTGCTTCAATGAGGAAAAAAAGGAAGCAAGGACCTTAAACATTCAGACCTGCAACCATGATTATTTTTTTTGAAAGAATTCCAATAATGAAGGTGAAAATTTATTAATCTCTAAGCAGACACAGCATTCAAAATACTTAACAATCTGAACTGAACATGAGCAGAGAGGCTATTTGGAAGTCAACTCTAGGAATATTGCTATAAAATATAAACATCAGTAAGTATAGCACTGTGCTGGGAATAGCTTTGCAGAAGAATAATAACCCTTCTCCTGCAGCGTCACAACTGTACCATCAGCATCATTATTTTCATAAATCTTTGTCACTTGTATTGTGCATTGCTATAGAGCACAAGGCCATCCAAGAGAGAGCCTGATCTGAAGATTGCCAATCTTCCTATTTCATGATATTAGGCCCCCACTTCAATGGTAGTTCTGGATGGAAATTCCAATAGTAGTCTGGATATTGTAAATTGTATTCCCTCGATAATCATCTATATTATTGCCAATTTCATTATCAGATCTCATTATTTATTCATTCTGTAAATATTTATGAGTTCCTACCATGTACCAGGTCCTATACTGGGAACTGGGGTTGTGTAGTAGACCAAACACAAAGAAACACACTAAAGTCTTGCTCTTATGAAGCTTATATTGTAATGAAAAGACTAACAATAAAGAAGATACATGAGTGAAATGCAAAGCGTTTATGTAGTTGTAAGAAAAATGAGTAAATCAGGGAATGAGAACATGAAATATTAATGAGAGATTAAAATTATAGATAGGGTGGCCTTTCTGAGAGGGTGAGTTGTAAACCAAGACCACAAGATGTTAGCAATGTAGTCATACATTTATATTGGAGGAGAACATTCCAGAAGGAGGGAACGGCAAGTGCCATAGAACAGAGACAGCAGGGAGATCAGCACGCCAGTTTAACCAGAGGGCTAGTGAAGACAAAGCAGATTACACAATGGAGATTCAGAAGACAATTCCAAGAAGCAAGGGGGAAATCAATCATCCATGCTTTTAACTCTGAGTAAAACAGGAAGCCAATGGTAGCGCTAGGTAAAGGAGTGACATGGTAAGGTTTATGCTACAACAGAGTGATGGTGGATATTGTTTGTGCGTGATGAAACCATGAATGTGTTTCTATCTCCCCTTCCCTTCCTTTGCAAGAATATAGATCACTAAAAATTTGATATATCTTATGAGTCTTTCCATATTCCATGAATGAAATATCTGGAAGGCTCTGGATTTCAAGACTGTACTCTAAAAGATACCATTGGAATAAAGAATTTCATATATCCATTCTCATTTCCTTCTGGATTTGAGCATTTCTTATGTACCAGGCATGATTCTAGATATTAAGGGAAACACTTGACTGAGGAATTCTGAGTGAAACTAAGATACTAACTCAAAATTCTAAAGCCTATTATTTTCAAATTCTCTTAATGATGCAGAACTTTGAGAAATAGGAAAATCCCCAAAACTAAAAGAGGAACACTTCATGCATCATACACATTGACAGATTTCTTCTGGAGTCAAGGTGGATGAGTTGTGTCTGCAGGAAGCATGGAGGACAGATCTGTAACATTGTCTCTGCTGTAAGACTGATCTCCTCAGAGGAAGCCTGCAAAAATATGACCAAGCAGCACTCCCACAGAAATAGAGCAGAACACACAACACAGACACAATATGAAAAATAGAAGGAGCTTGAACTAAATAATAATAATTATATGGGGACAAATAGAAGTTTGGGTGTTACTAGGAAGACTGGTCATTTACGCAAGAAGAACTGCTTTTCTGTAGGCAAAATCATGGTCCAGCTTCAAACTTCCTTTCTGTCCTACATGATAGAAGACACTGACATCGAGTTTTGTGAAATACAAAGTAACCAGTAAAATCATTCTTACGTGAGGACGAGTGAATGATTATTTCAAGTGAATGATATATCTCAAAGGAGATGACAGAAAGTAGATCTTCTGTGTAACATTCTGGCAAATGGAGCTAGAGCGGGCTTTGGACTTTATTAACTTTCCATTAATAAGAGATAAATGGAGCATCTACCAAGCAAGTGTTGGTGTAAAATTACCAGTGGTAATGAAACTAGTTAAACATAGAATTTAGAAAAAAACATAGTCATAAAACTAAATACAACATGAAAAATATACAATATGGAAAACATTCCATTTCTGCTTTCAAACCTCACATGTCGGATACCTATACTTACCTAATAAATAGGTTACAAAAATAAAGCAACAAAAACCTCTCACTTTTGAGTTTAGAGGTGAAATCAAATAAAATACTAACAAATCACATTCATCATGATATTAAAAATAATATACTGCAAACAAGTAATATTTATTATAAGAATGTGAGAGAGAGTGGTTTAATATTAGAAAATCTGATAGTATAGATCTTACACCATTAGATACAAAAGTAAAAATAAATAAGTAATTGATTATTTCAAGTTATCCTAAAATATTTAGCAAAACTTGGGATCCAAGTCTGGGCAAACTTTTAGCAAAGGGGGGATACAATGAAATTCTTTGACATAATAAAGCATAATTATCTCAAGTCACCAACCAATAGTATTCTCAAAAGCTCAATAATTTTGACTCAATAGGTATTTATTAAGCTCCACCAAAGATGTTAATGTAGTAAGTAAGAGTCTAGGCAGACAGTCCCTGTCCTTCATTGAGTTTATACTGTAACGGAGGCTAAGTTTTCAGTGAAGACACACAAGGAAGTGAAGAATCTTGTTATGTATTTGTTTGTGGGAAGAACATTCCAGGCACAGGGTTGAGGGCAGTGAGTGAATTCACAATTGAATGGAGCACCAGCCATTTTCAATAGAGTCAAAAGCAAGGTTTCTATCTCTTGTACCATTGTTTATCATTACTGTCAATGCTCTGGAAGTTCTAGTACCTTCCACAGAAGAAGAAGGAAAAAGGAGAGGAGGGGAGGGATGATGAGAAGGAGAGATGGGAGAATAAGTGGAAGAAAGAAGATGAGAAGGAAGAGGAACAGAAAAGGGAAAAATGTAGTAATAAAATTAAAAAACAATATAACTAATTATAGATTATAGTTCTATAATTAGTTAAAAAAACTAATAAAGAGGGGCGCCTGGGTGGCTCAGTTGGTTAAGCGACTGCCTTTGGCTCAGGTCATGATCCTGGAGAACTGGGATCGAGTCCCACATCGGGCTCCCTGCTCGGCGGGAAGCCTGCTTCTCCCTCTCTCACTCCCCCTGCTTGTGTTCCCCCTCTGGCTGTGTTTCTCTCTGTCAAATAAATAAAATCTTTAAAAAAAAAAACAAAACAACTAATAAAGTTTGTTGGTGTATTTGGGTAACAATAAACATTTTTAATTAGTATTTTCTTTATGCCAGCAATTAAAAAAACAGAAAGTTTAATGAAAAACAAATCCAATTGCCAAGACTAACCATATTACAAAATACTTAGGAATAAACTTAAAAAGGAAGTTCAGAAAACTTACAGAACATTACTAAGAAATAAAGCAAAACATTAATACTCACAAAAAAATATATAAAGAACTCCTGAAAGAATTATTCCAATTGAGAGTCTAATGTAATTAAGATTAAAAAAATCTGAGCAGGGGCGCCTGGGTGGCTCAGTTGGTTGGGCGACTGCCTTCGGCTCAGGTCATGATCCCGGAGACCCGGGATCGAGCCCCACATCGGGCTCCCTGCTCAGCGGGAGGCCTGCTTCTCCCTCTCTCACTCCCCCTGCTTGTGTTCCCTCTCTCGCTGTGTTTCTCTCTGTCAAATAAATAAATAAAATCTTTAAAAAAAAAAAAAAATCTGAGCAAAAAATTCAATGGTTCTTTTTCAGCGTAGGTTATAACAATTTTCTAAACTTAACCTAAATGATAAGATAAGTGAATACATATAAGACAAATTAAAAAACAAGGCTAAGGAGAGCAATTTAGGTACTAAATATCATGGCAATACAAAATAATAATAAAAGGTGGTACTGGAAGTCACAATAGAAAAATATATGTACCATGATAAAAATCCTATCTGATTTAAGAATATGTGAGGATTTGAAATATCGAAATATTTTAAATACATAATTTAGATGTTATAAAAATTAGTGGAAGACAAGAAATTCAGATTGTTTAAAAGACAATGTTTATAAAAAATAAAAATGATTTTTTTCAAAAACATACACCAGACCTCAAAAGTATGCAGAGGTGTTTTGTAATCACTAAAATCTTTCCTATCCTAAGGCAAAAAGGAAAGAAAATAATTCTACAAGTTCCCTTTGTAGTCATTCCTATATTAGACTTCGCTTTGATATTGAATATAATGTATTAGAAAACAAAGATCATAGGGCACCTGGGTGACTCAATCCCTTAAGCTCAGGTCAGGATACCAGGGTCTTGCTATTGAGCTCCTTGCTCAGTAGGGAGCCTGCTTCTCCCTCTCTCTCTCCCCCTCCCACTGCTTGTGCTTTCTCTTTTTCTCTCGCTCTCAAATAAATAAACAAAATCTTTTAAAGACGATCAAATGAGTACATTTTAAAGATCTTATTGTCTTTATTCAGTGTTTGAGAATTGGGCAGCATCCTATGTAGTAAACAGAAAGGAGCTCCGAGGAGTTGTACAGAATGAAAAATTTTTACAGGCAGAAGAGAGGAGGATGGGGAAATTATACTGGCGAACTTCATTGGTGGTGGCAAGGTCACTTTCCTTTAAGGGACAACAGGTGTCTGTCAAGCATTAGTGCTGACCAGGTAATTCCAGATTGACTGGTTTGAGACTCCATTCCTGGGAAAGACTGAAAGTGTATATTGAAGTTAGGTAATTAGCTAGTAAGTCTTGGCTTGATGACTTGGGGCATAGCGTAAGTGACTCCATTTCAGACCTGTTTGTCTCTTTCTTAACAGTGGCAACATATGTTTCCCGGCTTTCGAGTGGGAAGTAATGGGGCACAGGTGAAAGTTGGTGCATTTTTATGTTTTAAAACCTGCATTCAAATCTTGTCTACAATATTTCCTATAAATGTAATCTTGGAAAAATTCACATTTTATAATTTCTACTTCCTTATTCATGTAATATGGTTATTATACCTCCTTCAGAATCTATTGAATTGAAAATTCACTTGAAAACTAGAAAATGTGCAAATGTCAGTTTACCCTCAGTGCCTTGCAATTTCTGATCTAAATGCTACCCCTCCAGTTGGCTTAAGTCCTTGACTCATTATGTGACAGGCCAAGCCAGACAATCTCACTTGGTTCCTAGCCATGTAGCTGCCCTTTAAATTCCTCCCTGCATTATGGGGGCTAAAATCCTCCAAATTATATAGCTGATTCTCTAGCCAACTGAGTTCTATCTAAATTCTGCCAAAGAGAGGAATCCCAGGAACTGTTAAAGATGGAAAAGAAACCATCTCACCCCTTGCAGCACTAAGTAGGCATAAAGGCAATGAGAAACAAGAGCTTTGCCTCGACTTCCCATTAAGATACCTTCAGCATTATGAGGAGCTGAGAAGAAACAGACGTAGCTTCCTGTGGTTCCAATAATTCCCATTTTGCTAAAACTAGAAGCAATTTTCTATGAACTTCACCTCCCTGGACTTTGAAACACCGAGTTAAATGATAACATATTATTTTAAGATTTTAAGATACTTTAATATCTCAGGAATGATAAAGGGGGAGCATATGAGCATCCTAGAAATGACAAAATGCGATACTAAGACAAATTTCCGTTTCTGTGCAGGACCTTGACTGATATTGTATCCTAACATTATTATGCAGGTCAGGGGGTTTCAAACTGGATCTTTTCTTGCTCTGTGTCCTTTTCATAGGGTCTCCTTCAGAGTAACTGTCCATATACAGTGTTTATTGCATGAATACGTAAATGAATTCTCTGCCTCACATCACCCAAAACACACCACTCCCCATCATGTACACACACAGAGTGAAACACAGAAATCCTATAATCGGTCACTTAATTACATTATCTAGTGTGTTTCTGTTGCTAATTATTTTGGAATATTACATAAGAAAAGTAAGGTAAGCAATTGGACATCTCAGAAAGAAAAAAATGAAAAGTGGCTCATATATTTAATTACCCAGCATAGCCTACTTTGTTGATAAGTTAACAGCCTACCTAGTGAGTGTATGAAGTTTATTTTGTTTGGAAGTTTCCGGGCACTATAACTTCTGTCCTATTAAAACTCTATTTTCAATTATATAGATGTTGATTTTTTTTCACTTTTATTTTTCAAATATGCTAGCCTATATCAGTCTATGATATTTAACTTCTTTACATTTGATGATGACAATTCTGGGCTTCCTTGAACTTGCTCCTTTTTAAATTTCCCTGAGACTATGACACTGACCTTCTTCCAGCTTTCTCTGGTTGTGACTTCCCCATTATCTCCTTAAGTTTCTTTCCCTTCTTCTTTTTTTGAAAGGTATCATACATACTTCAACTCTTTCAGTCTCCTACTGAAAGAGGAACAGTACCCGACTTGAATCACTGCCAACTCTCATGAAGTCTCCCAGCTTGCTGATTTTAAGCAATTAAAGAAAGATGTAAATATCCACAGCTGCCAATCAATTGATTTTTCTACATTCTGGTATATTTTGCAGATTTGATGGGTACAGTTTTCCTCTCCCCACAGACTGCAGCTGCAAATTTGCAACTTTTGAATTTCTGTTCATTTGCCATTTGAGAATTTTGTTTGGAAAAATTAAAACTTTCTTGTGCTGAAAAAAAAAAAATCAGTCAGCATTCTCCGTAAGTACAATATAAGGGAATGATATGGCAGGCAAAAGACCAGTGATCTGGTTGATAAGAATGGGCTCCTAGGGGCTCTAAAACATACTCATCCAAGTATCTCTCACCTTTGATAACTGCATGAATGGGTTTGGTCCTAAAACTAGAAGTGCCCCAAAGGAATATAATCTTGATGTCATAGAGAAAGCCTTCTTTGAGCATCCATAGTCCCTAATGTTTAATTATATATTACAACCTTATATCCATGTGTAGAGGTGAATACTTCTACTTCTTAATATTTGGTGAGTAATTGAGTTTTCTTTCTGTGATCTAAGAAACACACTTCTATAAATTCTTGCTTAAATCAGGTCAATTATGTACCTTTTTCCCACTGTGAAGGTATTGTTTCTTTAAACAATGTTTTGTTCAGTCCATCCAATGTGTCAGTGTCTAGAGCAAGATGGAGTCCTCATCTCACTTAAATTGCTGCTGTTTCATGCTGTAATTCATTTCTCTCACAAATGTTTTCTTTACTCACCTTTACATGTTTCAGAATCCTCATTTTCTACCTTCAAAGAACATGTTTTGTGGTTACCATAATATGCTTGTAAATGAATATTCTTGAAGCTAAAAAAGGGAATTAGAGGATCTTTTATAGGACTTCTTTAATATTCTTCAGATAGAAGTGAAGCCTAAAAAGAAGTGGTCCCAGGAAGAGGGGGTGAAAGACAAGGCTATTATTAGCAAGGTTTAAGGAATTCAAATATTGTTGAACAGCTAAGAAATGCAGTTATAAAAGAGATTTCAAGCTGTAAAACATGTCAAAAAGCAGTAATTAAATCTAACCCATTGGCAGAAACACATACAACAAATTATGTGTTTAATCCTAAAAACAGCCACTGTCTTCCTATTCCATTCAATCATAATACCCTTTATCAGAAAATAGAGTTCCAATGGAGAAAGCTAGAACTACTAGTAGATGAAGCAATGTAGTTAATGTCCCTCTCAATACCTCCTTTACTCTGCGAAGGGAGAGATGCCTAGGGATTGGCTATGGATGAATCCTCCTTTGTCTGCTTCTAGGTTTAGAATCGAAACCCTGTGGGACTGAGATGCCCATGACTAAGAACTTTGCAGAAAGAACCTAGGGAATCAAAGAAAGAGATAAGGGGGCATATCAGCAAAACTACCACCCAAGCAGTAATCCTCATAGGGCAACTGACAATAATCAGGTAAAAGAACATATTTTCAGGAAATGGAAGACGATGGAATAATGAACATCAGGAGGGAAAGAGAGGCTAGCCCTGACAACACTCCCCAGAGTGGAAGCAATAACAGAGAGCATGTAAGCGGCCATTAAGAGAGAAAGTGATCGGTATGGAAGTGTGGACACCGAGCTAGACCTCTGGGCCACAGGAAGAATAAATTTTTTCCCAACACAGGATTGCCTGTTTGATTTGTTTTTGTAGCCTGCAAATAAAACATTCCATATGTTTCTGATTGTGAGTGAAATGGAGGGGAAAATAAAACATCCTAGTTTCAAACTGGGATCCAAATGTTCTCAAATGTCTCCTTCCGTGGATGGGGATTCTATTATGCTCTCCAGAAATATTATGACGGACAAGGGGCGTACAGTTCCTAAAGAACTTGTACAGGTGTCTGAGCAATATACTTCTCTTCTGAAGCTTATTTAAATTCTTCTGTTTCTTACATGGGGAAGCATAATTTTTTAAAATACTATTTGGACATGATTGATTGCATATAATGTTAAATTTAAGAATTGTGATGACTAACACTTCTAATTATTAGGTAAAAAAGCAAATTTCAGATAATACCAATAAGCTTATGTTTAGGACCAAAGATAAATTGAAAATACAGAGCAATACGGAAGATATCAGAAAAATGCCCAGTGTAGCCATTCCTTTCTAATATTTTTTCTCATTTATTAATAAAAAACATTCATTGTAGATAATTTTGGAGAATGGATTTATTGTATTTTAATGTATAGGTTTTTTTAATTTATATTTTAGCTGAAGATGCTATAAGTTGTTTTCTTACACCAAGATTGTCTAAGTACTAACCCATGATTTTTTTTTTTCATTTTTAAGGACTACAATCCTATATTTAAATAACTCAACTAAAAAATACTCTGGCACCTGCTGTGTGGGGAGAGCCTAACTCATTTTTTTCCAGTTAGTAAAATTTCCCAATATAATCAAATAAATAACCTATCCCTTTACTAATGTTTCCAATGGTCCTATAATGATACTAGATATTAGTTAATATTTTTCAGGGAGTATTCCCAGGCTGCTGTTGTCACATAGATCCAGCTATTGATTCATGGATCCTCACCATATATCTACTCACTGTCACTTTATAATGCTTTTTAATAATAGCTCATTAAGGAAGTCTTCCTACATTGTCCTCTCAATTTTACTTCTTAGTTGTATATTCCTTCAGAGGTCTGTAGAAATGTTTGGTCCAATTTAAAAATATAACATTGGAATAGGATTAAACTAAAATATGTAAATTGACCAGGAAATTTTAGTCAAATTAAATACTATATCCATATTGGTCTTTTGCTTCTCTTCCAATATCCTCAGGAATGCCCCCATTTAGATTCCTCCTTGCCTTGAACACACCTGCCAGTTATTGACAAAGCTTGTCCCCAAAACAAGGCTTTTGATCAAATGGCATCTCTTCAGAAAAACCTTTCCTGACCACCTTGTTATCCAGCAGTGCCACGCCCTTCACACTGCATATTCTAGACTTACTGCATTCTTCTTCATAGCAACCATTATTACCGGACATTTATGTTCTGTACTTCTTTGTTTATTTGTCTGTTAAGTGATAATCCCTCAGCCCCTAGAACAGTGCCTGCACATAAAAAATCCTTAATAAATATCTTTTGAAGAAATGGATGTTTGAACTCAGTGCTGCCTACATTCAGTAGTTTGTGACTCCCCAGTGAGGACACTGTCAACAACAGATTCTCAAGCTTCAGCTTTCCCGCATCATTCTCCAAGTGCTCTCCTGAACCATCTTTCTGCAGAGGTGTCTGGAGAGTGAGTAGCTTCATAGTCAACTATTCCCAATCTGCCTCCCACTGCCCCTAACTCCCCTACAGTTCTTTAGAGCTTATGCCTGAAATGACCATACCTGGCAGTGAAGAACAGTGAAGATGTTTCCCTCAGATTGCTCCCAAGAGCCTGTCCTGAATTTTGAACAATAAACTAATATTTATGAAGCACATACCAGGGGTCAGACATGCTGGGAACATCTTGTAAATAGGCTCTTTTGATCCTCATAACAATCCTTCCAGGTGTGTTGTATTGAGTCCCATATTCATAGTTGGAAAATTATGGAGTTGGAGTAAGTTGTCCAAGGGGACATAACCACCACGGAGCAGACCCAAGATCTGGACATAATCAAACACTTCAAAGCCAGATATTTTCTCTCTCTCTCTCCCTCTCCTACTCCCTCTCTCTCCCTCTCCCTCCTCCCTTTCTATTCCCTTCTCCCTCTCCTCTCACTCTCTCTCTCCCATGAAGGTGATGTGTTTCTACCTACAATTAGCTAAACTGTAAAATTTGAGGTCACAGTTACCAAGATTGCTCTCACTTCTGACACCGTCAAGTTCAGAAAGTTCCAAAGAGGACTCCTAGTTTTTATAATTTACCAGAAACACTAACAGAACACACTAAAGGCTATAATACACACAGTTATATTTCTTTTACAGGGAAAAGATACTGATTAAAATCAACCAAAGGAAGGCGTGCATAGGGCAGAGTCTGGAAGAATCCCAAACACAAATGTTCAGGAGGTATTACCCTCCCACAATTGAATTGCCAGCCAAGGAATCTCACTTGAACCTTTAATGTCCAGAGTTTTTATTGGTGCTTCATTATGAAGGCATGATTGACTGATTAATTGCCTACATGGCTGAACACAGTCTCAAGGTCTACTGATACTATGTGATGCCAATCACATGATTTCCCATTTTATTGTGGGCAGCTCCCACCCTGAGACTATTGGGCATAGCTGGCTGTACCCTAAGATCCAGTGAAAGCCTCTGCATTAACAAATGCACTCCTAGCAGATGTGACATACATTATCTTCTGGAGGCTGAGGACAATAGACAGATCTCTATCTTTGGGCAAGTCCAGATTCTTTACTACCCAGTACTTGACTTAGCCATGCAGCCTTTGACATCTCCTTATGGAGAGAAGATGGCCCATTATCATGTCCATGGCTTTGACAATTCACACAAACAAACTTGAACTTGTGGACCCAGGCCAGTCACTGCAACAGACTCAAGATAGGCTGACACAGGCACAGATTGGATCCAATTGTCATGTCAGCTGTTTCCCCAAGTGCTGTGCTCCATCTCTGTCGAAGCTTGTAGGTTTGGGAGGTTTTTCCAGGACTAAGCTGAGAAAAAGTTCAGATGACAGTGAGAGTAAAACATCAGGACTGTAAACTGCTAGTTGCCAATTCCATGTGTTTGCAAGGTAAACGGCAGTGAGAAGTATCAGTGGTGAGAATTCACTGAAGTTTGCACTTACATCACTTGTAAAAAACAGAGTTATGTGAGATCATATCTCTCATTAATTCTGCCCTCATCTTCAAATCAAGAATCGTTAATATAAAGATTAGGGATTGTTGAGTTTAAATCTCAGCTCTCCAGAGCATTTTCTCTATATTTTTATGCAACCCACCTAACTTTGTCTCTGTGTTCTGGAGATACAGAACCTGTGAGCAATGTAATACCATGCATTACAAAAATGATTAGCTTAGACTCTGAATTCAGATGGCCTGAGTTCAAGTCCCACTTCTGATCTCCACCAACTGAGTGCTTCTCCATAGATTGCTCAGTCTTTCTGGGCTTCAGTTTCTTCATCTATAAAATACCTAATCCATTAAGGTCTTTGTCATAGAAGAAATGTTCAATGTGTGTTATCTATTATTATTATTACTAAAGCAATGGGATGAAGTGAAAACCAACTAGTTACAGTGTTTTTGTTTCTAAGTAACTAGTGGTTATCCAATCCTAATGGATAGTGGAATCCTAAGTAACTAGTGGAAACCTAATCCAAAATGGTTTCATGTTCACTGAGTTTAAGATCAGCTAGTCTACTAATACAGATCACTGGGAAACAAAATGTTCCTGACTAAAGCTCAGAGTATCACTATCACCAGTTAGTATAAACCAGAAAGATGGAAGACAGTGACCAACCCAGTGTGGCTCTTGCTAAAAAAATGAATGTTAATTTTGAAAACAATAAATAACTATAGAAATGCAAAGTATAATGATTAATAGTACTCTCCCTTTTCTATATGCCCAATGATCTCCATGGAGGGGTTCTCAGCTGAGAAAAAAAAAAAGAATAATATTATGTTCTTATTCTCTTATCAATAACTGAATAGAAAACCATTAGGATTGGTTTTCAATCTACAAAAGAGACAGAATGGAGAATAGAATGTAGGTAAAGAGGTATGATGAGAAGTAACCTCCTCAGGGAGTCCCTTTTATTTATTTATTTTTTCCCATTCTTTTTCATTTGGAAGTTGCTGTTCATTAATCACTGGGTTTTTAAATCTTCTCTGGTGTTTACACCTCTTTCTTATAAAGATCTGTTACTGTGATCACTCTGCTAATTCCTTTATAGTTTAAAATAAGATCAGAGGGGTGACTGGGTGGCTCAGTCCTTGGGTGTCTGCCTTCGGCTCAGGTCATGGTCCTGGAGACCCAGGTTCGAGCCCTGCATGGAGCCCTGCATCGAAATAGATTGAAATAGTTTGTTGGCAAATACATGGTTAAATGTGTCCATTGTAAATATGAATAATGAGAAGACTAGCAATAATAAATACTGATGACACATACATTTCATTTACACATCATAGCACATATTATATATGTTATATTATTTCTATTTATAGATTATATACTTACAAGTATACATTGTATATAATAGGCATTATTATTGTATATAATAGGTATTTTAAAAACTTCCATTTTTTAAATATTTTTATGAGATCCATACTATACTTGACCTCAGTATTGCTCCTAAATAATATATTGTTATCTTCAATTTTCAGATGAAAGTTTATGGGCACCTGCGTGGCTCAGGCTTAAGCCTCTGCCTTCGGCTCAGGTCATGATCCCAGGAGCCCTGCATTTGCCTCCCTGCTCCCTGGGGAGCCTGCTTCTTCCTCTCTCACTCCTCCTGCTTGTGTTCCGGCTCTAGCTGTGTTTCTCTTTGTCAAGTAATAAATAAAATCTTTTTAAAAAACACATGAAAGCACAGATATTCTAGGAAGATAGTGAGTTTTCTGGACTCCCTCACAGTAATTGCAGAGCTGGTATATGAATCCTGATCTCTGACAAGAAGGTTGGTGACCTTGCCAATATTCCTGTGTGGTGATGATTGAAAAAAAAAAAAGTTAGGAATAATTGCTATCATATCCTGAATGTTTAACATATTCCAAAAATCTTCATATGTGCTCTAAACATTGTACTAAATGGTTAATTTTCATTGTCTGAGGACCTCCTTTCAGAAAAATCAAATGATTTGATCATGTTTACAGTTAGGCACATTCCAGAATGTGCCATGCCCTGAAACTATTCTTCAATTTAATGGTGTCTCTGTTATTTTGAGGACATTTTGAATATCCATGGCATACTTCGGTAAGAGGTATCAAAAGTCCAACTACTGTGAAAAATCAGGGACCAGAAAGTAAAAAGGTGTAATTCTATAATTAACAAACCACAATCTATTGCTGAGAATGCAATCATACTCAGACTCTCTTTGAGGTCTGAGTCAAGTCATTTGATTCCTTTATACTTAGGATGCATTGTAAATAAAGAAGTAAACTAAATACATCACTAAATGACATTAGAGAGAAGTTTGGGCACACTTGTGTGAAAGATGCTATTGTTGCATATCTGCCTTGCTTTCCAACAGGGCATATGGCTCAGTAGAATGAGCACAAGATATCATCTAGGAAGAAACCAAGAAAGCCAGAACCACCTAAAACCTACCCTGATCTCATTTCTTATAAAATTGCATTTGTTCTTATCTCTCTGTGTAATCTGAACCTCCATAAAGGACTTATTAACATTGATTTCTTATCAATTTGTCATATGCCAATGCTCGCTTCTGATGTACTTGACATTTGGCTATCATAAAAAAATGGATATTGGCAGATTTGTGTCAACTTAACTTTTAACCAAAACACTATGCAATTGAACAGAAAAGCAATGCTAACATTATGCATTTTTATTCCAGTACATGTGCTCAATGGACTCACATTTTAGAGTGCCCATCCTTGAAATTCTAATGCATTTCAAGCAAGTATGTAAATACCAGCAATTCTAGGGAGATTTGTAATGTAGAGCCCTATGTTAATGAGCACTATCCCAGGGAACTAAACGTTTTCCTTTCCTTCTGAAATATAACTGGAGAATGCTATTGGAAAGCCGATCAACATATGAAGTTGTTGGACACTCTCAGCTATTAATAACTGGAAAGTGCCTAGACCAGGGCCTAGACTTGTTCACCAGTGATAATAAATGGCAAATGAACGCTAGTTCCTTTTACAGCCACTTACCTGTCTCTAATGACAACAAAACAAAATTAAACAAAGTCAAATCCCCCTAACGACAAAACCCAGATATGGAAAGTTGACTAAGGAAAATGTAAAACATGTGTGTTTTCAGTTCAGTGCAGAGAAAGTGTTCTTATTCAGCCCGTTTTGCAAAGCAAGTTTACGGACGAAGGTGTCCTCCTTATCAGGTATTTCTTTTCCTTTTTTTAAAAAAATATTTTATTTATTTATTTGACAGAGAGAAGTGCAACTAGAGAGACAACACAAGCAGAGAGAGTGAGAGAGACAGAAGCAGGCTTCCAGCCCAGCAGGGAGCCTGACGCAGGGCTGGATCCCAGGTCTCCAGGATCATGACCTGAACCTAAAGCAGTCGCTTAACCAACTGAGCCACCCAGGCGCCCCTAAACATCTGTTCTTTTTTTTTTTTTTTAAAGATTTTATTTATTTATTTGACAGACAGAAACACAGCTAGAGAGGGAACACAAGCAGAGGGACTGAGAGAAGGAGAAGCAGGCTTCCAGCCCAGCGGGGAGCCTGATGCAGGGCTGGATCCGGGGTCTCCAGGATCATGACCAGAAGGCAGGTGCCCAACAACTGAGCCACCCAGGTGCCCCTTCATCAGTTATTTCAAAAGGATGTCTGTTGTCAACCTTGATTTGTAAAGAGGGAAGGGTACGGTGGTACCTCTGATGACAGTTCCAGGTAAAGTTTGCTTCCTTAGTCATCATTCTACACCCACCCCAATGCTTTCCCTATAGAATGGCATTGTTGCTTCTCATAAAATATCGGGGAGACAATGTAGAGTAACAGAAAGATCCATCCTGGTCTAACCAATTCTAGCATGCTGTAGCCCCAACGCTATTTTCTACATATTATGTATAGTATGTTAAGCTCTATGTACTATAAAATGGAATGAGACATAACTCATTCTTCTAAATATTATTGCAAGAACTAAACATAACATACACTAGCAAATATAAAGCACTGTGTGGCTGTAAGTCAGTGTCCTCTTTTTGTTCTTTGCCACAGAATAAACAATGCTATGCCTCCAGTGTTTGAAAGGTATCTTGTCTTCAGTCAATGTAAGTATTCTGTAAAGGGGTTCCTCCGCATGTAAATTACTTTTTAAAAGCAGCCTATTAAAGTGCCTTTGAAAAGTTTACACTGCAGTTTCTCCTGCATGCATGGATCTTTTCCTCTTGTAAAATCCCAGGGCATTTCAAATAAGGAAAGGTCATTTAGCTCATCGGGTCGATTATAGCTGTGATCCATTTCCCCAACGAGAAGCAAGGGAAGTGTTTCTCAATGTGTATCAAGGAAAAAAAAATAAACTCTTAGACCATTAGGACTAAAACATTGCATATGCCACAAGCAGTAGGCACCTAATTTCATCACAGACGATTGATGATCCTGCCATCCGGGCTGAATCAGAGCCGGGACACTGGGATTCGGTGCTTCAGTAGGGAGGCAGGTTCACTGCAGCCTTCATCCAGTTTAAAAAATATTTTATTGACACACAGAGCATTCAGAGTCATAAAAATATATCATGTTTATCACTGTTTTTATGGCATGCATAGATATGACACAGGGGCATTGAGCCGTACAGTATTAGACAAGCATTTATTTCACTCCTAAGCTGCTCCGAATAATGCAGAGCTCAGCTGGTATCCTCTGAGTGGACAGGACAGATTTCATCAGAAATAAACACTGAAGAAAAACAGAAAAATCAATGCAGATGCATATACTAATGAAACGTCCTGATTGGGTTTTGTACGTGCTAACCAAGCCTGTTAGTAATCCTCCAAGTGCATGTTTCTGCCAAAGGCATCAGGTTTTGAAAAATGATCATGTTTCATGGATGTGGGAATATAGCCAGGAAATTTACCTATAAGCATTTTGACTAACACCCATAGTTTATGATTACATTATCACCCAGACTCTGATACACATTTTTATGGAGAGCTGTTCCCTGAAGAATTATGATCTGAGACATTTGGTTTTTGAGTTACTGAGTGGACAAACAGTTAAGAATGCTCTAGATTTAACACAATTCTCCTTTACAGCAGCCAGTTTAGGGAAAAATTGGAGGGGTAAACTCTTTTGAAGGGGCCAGAGAGAAGACTGACATTTGCATATAAATGCAAGTGTAAGTATGTGGAAAGGCAGCATTAAGAAATTTGCATCTGACTTAAGCCTTGTCCTTATTCAGCAGAACACACTTGTCACAACTTGTTGGGCTGTGTGAGAATGGGAGCCCAGGGCAAAGACAAAGTTGACAAAGGTGATGGGAAATAAAGGCTTTAGTAATGTGGATTGCATATCTGCCAAGTGCCGGGAGCCGCTGGTCTCACAAGCTGATGGAGTCACCGTGAGGAAGATGGCAGTCTGAGCATAGCTCCTGCCTCACGGGAAAACTGACTGAGTTTTCACAGGGAGTCTCGCCTCTCCACTCTTCAGAAGAGCTCCCATTCCTGCGACAGAATGGGAGCCACCTGTGACCTCACCCACAGGACCAAGCTCATGCCCCTTCCCTGCCCTGCTGTCCTCTTTTCCTGCCTGGTATGGATGTGGGGAGAAAGAGGCAGAAGACCCGGTCCTCCAGAGGACAAGGGGGCTCCTACCTGCCCAAGAACACCCTATGGATCCACACCTGTGGATCCCCACCGTGCCGATGTCCTCCCTCAGGGACTTTGGGAAATAGCAGGACCTGTGTGGGTTTTGTTGTCCCAGTGACAGGGTACTTCCTCCAATCATCATCATCATTGAAAGGTCACAACTCATGTTGAAAAACCCTACATTCCCATCCAAACAGAAACCTGGATTTAAGAAACTCAAGTCTTCTTGAGTTCTGGATAAACCACTTCATAGCTGAGCTCACGTGCAATGCTTGAGATCCGATGTTTTCTAGTGAAATTGGAAGCAACAGCTCTGAATCCTGCCGGGAGCTGCCCGGGTCTCGCAAGCTGACAGAGTCACTGTGGGGAAGATGGCAGTCTGAGCACAGCTCCGGCCTCACGGGAAAACTCGCTGACTTCCATAAGTCTCAGTGAGAAGGTAGCAGTAGAAGCCCAGCTCCTGCCGCGGTAAAATAACCCCACTGGGCCTGATGTGGTCACAGTGGGGGAAAGGGCAGTATGAGCCTCGCTCCTGCCGGTGGTGCAAAGCTGGCGTCTCCTCTTTCTACCGATTGGTCTTTATCCTAAAAGTAAAGCACAATATTCTTGACAGGGCCTCAGGCTGTCCTAAGTCAAACCAAAACCCCTTGCAGTCTTTAGAGCTATTCCAGAGAGTGTACTTTTTGCACTTTCCCTTTAAATCTCCTGCAGATCTGTGGGGAGATTGTTGAGGCTTTTGAATGGTCAAATGAATGGTTAAATATAAAAATAATAAGATATTAGTAAGAGCATTGCCCTGCATACAGAGGATCTATAAATAAAGTCCTCCATGATGCTTACACACCCAGTCACTAAAAAGGGGCTTGTACACACACCTTTACTTTTGCAAAATAAGTTACACTTCTCCTTAGGATGATTAATATGTCAGACAGACTGACTCCTGGCCAGTTTGTTAATAACTTAGCTTAAACTATAACTTTGTATGTAACTAACTACCTAAGCCTATTACTACCTATTACTTTGTTATTTCTTTTCTTTTTTGTAAGACCTGCTTAAAAAATACCACATGATTAATCTACCCATAATTGACTGGAAATAAGATGTAGGAAATTATAAAAACAAAAAACAACAAAAAAAAACCCCTTACTAATCAAACCTATCCCCGTATTGGTTGAGGGATTTGTTGTAAACTATAGACACATACACCTACAAAAATATTTTTCACTGATCAATGCACTGTATTCTCTGAAATCATCTACTGTAAAAAGATTTTTCCTTTTAATCTATAACTTGTTGCCTATAAATAAAGACACTAAAAGTCGGCAAGAAAGAGATGCCTGGCAGGTGATCGGAAATAATCTTCGGGGCTCTCTCCTTATTCCTTTCCTTCAGGGATTCCTGGTTGAGCAGGAGCTGGACTCCAGCAGCCAAGTCCTCAGAGAAAGATCTCAGACCTTCCCACGAGGTGATACATCCCAGACCTGGGTAAATATTTAGCTCACCTGCAGGCATAGAAAATCTTCCCTTATTTAACATCCCAATCCTAGAATCTCTCTAAAGTTTACTCTTCTTCTGATACACCATCAGACTTCCCTTTGTGTTAAAGCACTTGTGTGTGAATTTCTGTCTAGGTGGCTTAATATGATAGCTCAGCAAATGGCATATATTAGGCCCTAAAGAAATAAATGATGAATGAGTGAATAAAGAAAGAAAGACAGCAGTGCAGAGTAGCATCATGTTAATGTTCTCCTTGTAGTGTTGCTTCATTCATGAGCTGAGAGGCATCACCATCAATAAGAACTATTGAAAATAGAAAATTTCAAAATTTCAAGATGGGCTCATTAAGAAAACAAAAAATAAAGTAAATACCATCTTGGCAAAAGTACCTCTTTCTTGTTCCAAGTATTTCAGATATAGGACTTGATTTTCTCTGTGTTCTAGAGAAGCCTACACAAGCAGATATGATCTCAAAATAAGACGACAAGCTGTGATAGACAGACTCACAGCTTAATATCAAAGAATAAAACAAGAAAAAGTTTTCCTGTCACTAAAAGTAAAGGTATACATTATTTTGTTTCTGTTGTGTTAAAAATCCATTGTCAGCTGTCCTATAATGAGGTAGGCAACAGCAGGTTTCTTTTGTAATAACCTGGTTAAGACATATCGAATTCTCTTCTGTATCCTAGAATGAGAGTCGCACGGAAGGAGTGGTTGGGCTCCTTTGCACTATGGAGTCATTTACCTGTTCAGGATGGCTTTCTGGAGGATTCTAAAGAATTGCAGGCAGTCACTTTTACCTTGGTGAAACAATTGATCATATAGAGTTTAATTTGTCTCTGGCTTCCAAGATACTTCTGAAGTGTACTATTTAGAGAAGGGGGAAAAGTTGTTTTCCATCAAGAGACAAACATCATTCCATTTCTTATTTTCGAACACCAGTATTTTTTTCTTTTTTAAAACTTAAATCTAATTAATTAACATAAAGTGTATTAGTTTCACAAGTAGAGTTCAGTGATTTATCAGTCTTATATAACACCCAGTGCTCATTACATCATGTGCTGTCCTTAATGTTCAGCACCATCACCCCACCTCCCTCCCCTCTAGCAACCCTCCGTTGATTTCCTATGATCAAGAGTCTCTTATGGCTTATCTCCCTCTCTGATTTTTGCCTTGTTTTATTTTTCCCTCTCTTCCTCTATGATTCTCTGTTTTGTATCTTAAATTCCACATATAAGTGAGATCATATAGTAATTGTGTTTCTCGGATTGACTTATTTCCCTTAGCATAATACCCTCTACTTCCATCCATGTCCTGGCAAATGGAAAGATTTTGTTTCAAAAAACATAAATGGAAGAAAACCTTCTAAACTCTTTCTATGAGATTAGAACTACCTTGATCCCAAAACCAAACAAAGACCTCACCAAAAAGGAGAATTACAGACCAATATCCCTGATGAACATGAATGCCAAAATTCTCACCAACATACTAGCCAATAGGATCCAACTGTACATTAAAAGGATTATTCACCACAACCAAGTGGGATTTGTTCCTGGGCTGCAAGTGTGGTTCAACATCTGCAAATAAATCGATGTGAAATATTACATTAATAAAAGAAAAGACAGGGCGCCTGGGTGGCTCGGTTGGTTGAGTGACTGCTTTCGGCTCAGGTCAGGATCCTGGAGACCCGGGATTGAGCCCCACATCGGGCTTCCTGCTCGGCGGGAAACCTGCTTCTCCCTCTTTCAGTCCCTCTGCTTGTGTTCCCTCTCTAGCTGTGTTTCTCTCTGTCAAATAAATAAATAAATAAAATTTTTAAAAAGGAAAAAAGAAAGGACAAGGACCATATTATCCTCTTAATAGATACAGGAAAAGCATTTCACAAAGTACAGCAGTCTTTCTTGATTAAAACTCTTCGCAGTGTAGGGACAGAGGGAATGTACCTCAATATCATAAAAGCCATATATAAGAAGTACACAGTGAATACCATTCTCAATGGGGAAAAACTGAGAACTTTTCTCCTAAGATCAGGAACACAACAGGGATGTCCACTCTCACCACTCTTGTTCAACATAGTACTTAAAAGTCCTAACTTCAGCAATCAGACAACAAAAAGTAATAAAAGGCATCTGAAGCAGCAGAGAAGAACTCTTACTCTTCACAGATGACATGATACTTTATTTGGAAAACCCAAAGACTCCACCTCAAACCTGTTAGAACTCATACAGGAATTCAACAGAATGACAGGCTATAAAAATCAATACACAGAAATCAGCTGCATTTCTCTACACTAACAATGACCTAGAAGAAAGAAAAATTAAGGAGTCGATCCTTTTACAACTGCACTCAACACTATAAGATACCTAGGAATAAATCTAACCAAAGAGGCAAAGGATATGTACTCAGAAAACTGCAGAACACTCTCAGAAAAAAATTGAGGAAGACACAGAGAAATGGAAAAACATTTCATGCTGATGGATTAGAAGAATAAATATGGTTAAAATGTCTGTGATACCTAGAGCAATCTATAAGTTCAATGAAATCCCTATCAAAATGCTATTAACTTTTTTCACAGAGCTGGAACAAATAATCCTAAAATGTGTATGGAAACAGAAAAGACCCCAAATAGCCAAAGAAATATTGAAAAAAGAAAAACAAAACCCAGTGGCATCACCATTCTGGATTTCAAGCTGTATTACAAAGGTATAATCATCAAGACAGTATGGTACTGGCACAAAAACAGATACATAGGTCAATGGAACAGATTAGAGGACCCAGATATGGACCCTCAGGTCTATGATCAGCTAATCTTCAACAAAGCAGGAAAGAATATCAAGTGGAAAAAAAGAAAGTCTCTTCAACAAATCATGCTGGGAAAATTGGACAGCCACACGCAGAAGATAAAACTGGACCGTTTCCTATGCCACACACAAAAATAGACTCAAAATGGATGAAAGACCTAAATGTGAATCACAAATCCATCAAAATCTTAGAGGAGAACACAGGCTGCAACTTCTGTGACCTCTGCCACAGCAACTTCTGCTGGCAAAATTCCCTCTTTTGGAGAAGGATATCAATCTTTTCTCTTAAAACCTTCAACTGATTACATGAAGCCTACTCACATTATGAAGGATAATCTGCTTCGTTCAAATTATACTGATTTAAATCTGAATCCTATCTAAAAATACTTTTACAGAAAATCTGTAATAGCCTTTGATCAAATACCTAAATACCATGGCCTGGGCACCTGGGTGGCTCAGTGGGTTAAAGCTTCTGCCTTCGGCTCAGGTCATGATCTCAGGGTCATGGGATCGAGGCCTACATCAGGCTCTCTGCTCAACAAGGAGCCTGCTTCCTCCTCTCTCTCTGCCTGCCTCTCTGCCTACTTGTGATCTCTCTCTGTGTCAAATAAATACATAAATAAATCTTTAAAGACCATGGCCTAGCCAACTTGACACATAAAATTAACAATCACACATGACCTCTGGAGTGAAGGCCATTTAGTGCAGTTCATACAGAAAATATGTGATATAACTAGGATTCAAACTGCTTTATATTACTTAGTTCACAGACACAGGAAACAGTTAAATTTCTGGAAAGATCTATGTCATATTTAAGCCAGAACCTTTAAGGCAAAGGCTGAGAGTCATAAATGGGAAAACTCATTATAGCTACCAAATCCAATTGGTGAGACCAAGAGTTCGAAGCCAAGCAGAAGCAGAATCAACATGGGAACAAATATTGAACAGGCAGGGGGTTTACAATGTCTAATCACTTTCTTGGGCAGTTGACTGCCTGTATGCATTAGTGTATTAGTCTGAGTTATAGGAAAAGTGGGCATGAAGGCAAGTTGACTGGAATCTGGATAACTAACAAAAAGACTATTGTGAAAACCCAGGTCCAAAATGACAGGAGTCCATGCTAAGAATAATAACAAAATGGCTAATACAAATATGAAACAAGTCAAGTTCAAGTTCATATAGCTGGCAAATGACAGAACTCTTGACTCTATTCTGCAATTACAGTTGATTAGTTAACACTGGCCAGGTTCTCAGAGTGGCTGGGCACATGAAAATAAGGGGAGAGATTCAAAGACAACATAAAGGATATCCAGGGGAAAACATGAGGAAGGTATTCAAGGACAGGAGCTAGGCAATAGCTATGGTGTTATGTTAATAAATGTGTAGATTTGTGAAGCCCTGAAAAGATACATGAGAAAAAAATGAACTAAATTAGAAAATTATCCTATCTTGTGCTGAGGAAAAAAAAAAAAGTACTCTAAATAGATGAAGTATAAAGAATGAATCAAAGAATGATGAAAGGAACTTTATTGATTAGCAAGTCACTATGCTGTTTTCTTTAGATATGTTGTCTATTAGATATCATGAAAATAAGTGTTTGTATCCTTTTTACTCAAGAAGATTAAGTAGATTTCCCAAGGACCCATAGCTGGTGATGGCAGACATGGCATGTAAGCCCAGAAATCCCATGACACTTTCATTTCAGTAAGGCCACCCCCTGCCAGAAGAACAAGCATGGTGTCCCCTGAGTATTAGGAATGGGAAGATGTCAATTCATTAACATTTTCTTTCTTTCTTTCTTTCTTTCTTTCTTTCTTTCTTTCTTTCTTTCTTTCTTTTTTTATAAACTCTGTTGAAGGGTTCAGAGAACATCAAGAAACATCAAAGTCGACTATCTTCAGGACATCACTTTTACAGATATGACATTTCACAAATGATTTTATAACCAAAACTTATATCCTCCACTCAGTCTATAAAACCTGGCATAATCCAAGAATTATCCTCCTGCCAGTGGAGAAATTGAGGCTGTCCTAGGAATTCTTTCTCAATTTGCCTTCATTATTTTCTGCCACAGATAGTTTATTGGAAAAAGCCCTACTGAATGTCCTTCTAGTCCTAGGCCATGGTCTCACTCATGGGGACGGCAAATGACTGTATTGTGTTCCATGAGTTATCACTACCCTTCTAGCCCCTGATGAACTAGATGTGATCAGAGAGCAACTTTCTATTGCCTTCTAGTGAATTAGAGCACAAAATACCAGCCTGCTGTATCATTCATATCCAAAGTCAGGTTTAAAAGCTTAGGTAAACAGGTCAATAAAATTAAGTAAATTGCAATTGCTCATAAATTATACATTCTTTAGTTGCCTATATATTTTTCTATATAAACAACATGATGAAAAATAAGACTGATTATTTTATAAGCTATAATATGTTAATATAGCTGGAGAAAATACAAAAAGTATTTATTTATTTACTTATTTTGAGGGAGAGTGCAAGCAGGGAGGAGGGGCAGAGGGAGAGGGAGAGAGAGAATCTTAGGCTCCATGCAGAGCCCAACACGGTTGTCATAACCCTGAGATTTTGACTTGAGGTTAAACCAAGAGTTGCATGCTTGACTGACAGAGCTACCCGGATGCCCTCCAAAAGCATTCAAATGTCCAAGATAACTAAAGGGAACTGTTATTGAAAATCAATATATATCCACACACTCTTAAAAATTATGTAAAGACTTAATATTGCTTTCTAAAAAAACTAAAAAAACTCTTAATTTTCATGTATGCATAGCCTGACTTTGTAATAAAAGTATCTTATGGTGTCTATAGGATATCAGTGAAAGAAAGGAATCTTCCTTTATTTGAATTTTCAGGAAAATAATAAAGAAAAACATGTGATATTTACCTAATTGCATGCCCAAAGACCAGCATCTAAATCATCATTCAATAAATACTTTGGAAGCAGCTGTTATGTGCTAGACTCTAGGGATTCAGTTATTAAGGTATAACACCTACTCTGGCAGAAGGCAAAACTTAGAAGAAAGAAAGAGATGGTTAAGCAGGTAGTCTTATGCAAAGTAACCAGTGCTTTAAAAATAAATAGATAACTAAAGGGATGACTAGGTGACAGACAGATGATAGATGGTGCTAGGGACTGAATTCTGAGCTTTGAAATTCATATGTTGAAGTCCCAACCCTCTAATATGACTGTATTTGGAAATAAGGTGAAAGTAATTTAGGTTAAGTGACATGATGAAGTTGGGCTCTAATCTGGTAGGACTGATGCCCTTATAAGAGAAGGAGATATCAGAGGGCTCACTCCTATGCTCTCTGTTTTGCTCTTGCTTTCTCATTCACTCAGAGCACACACAGAGGAAAGTCCACATGAGGACACAGTGAGAAGGCTATCTGAAAACCAGCAAGAGAGCCCTTATAAGAAATCAATTGTGCCAGCTCTTTGATCTTAGATTTCTGCCTTCCACAGCTGTGACAAGTGGATGATGTTTAAACCACCAAGTCTGTGTTATCTTCTTATGACATCTCAACCACATGGAAGCAGATGGATAAGAGATAGCAACACAGAGGGAGAAGATGGGTTAACTAAATTTCTGATTGAGTAGTAAGGAAGACCTCAAAAGGAGATCCAAGATCAGTTTCGCTCTCTGATTTGCTTATTTTAAGTTATAAATGCAATACATACTTATTTTAAGTTTACAACATTTAAAAACATGAAAATGTTCTACTTGAGTCCAAGTCTTCAAAGGCAGACCTTTTTTTTTTAAGATTATTTATTTATTTATTTGACAGAGATCACAAGTAGGCAGAGAGGCAGGCAGAGATAGAGGAGGAAGCAGGCTCCCTGCTGAGCAGAGAGCCTGATGCAAGCCTGGATCCCAGGATCCTGAGATCCTGAGATCCTGAGATCATGACCTGAGCTGAAGGCAGAGGCTTTAACCCACTGAGCCACCCAGGCACCCTAAAGGCAGACACTCTTAAGAAGCTCAGGGTGAGTAGTTCCAGACCACTTGAAGTTAGATGAGGGAGTTAGCAGTACTGGGAAGGTACAGCAGATGGAGCAAAGCCAAAGATCTGTGTCAAAGCTGAGAGGTATAAACAGAGAGGAATGAAGCCTAATCTCTCATTCAGGGAACTGCAAGCGGATTTGTATGGTTCGGATGGGAAGACACAGTCCATAGATAAAGCAGAAACAATTTGTAAACACGGGAAAGATCTCCAGCTTCACTCAACATCAGAGACATGCAAATCAAAAATAAAGTAAGGTACTATTTCTCATCTTTCTGATTGGCAAAACACTTCACAAAATAGTCTCTGGATGAGGCATGGTGAATGCAGCATTCTCCCATCTTGCCATTGGGAATACAAATAGTATAACCTCAGAGGGTGAGATTCTATCTAGCAAAATTATGAAGTTGGTCACCCTTTCACCTAATGTTTCCTCTTCTGGGAATATATCATAAAGGGACACTGTTAAAATATGAAAATACATAGACATAAGGAATTCAATGAGGTATTTTTTGTAAAAGCAAAAGACTGGAAACAACCTAAGTATTTGTAAATAAAGACTAGTTGAATAAACTGGCACATTTACTTACTGGAGCACTATGTAGCTATGAAAGAAGAATGAGAAATGATTTTATAAAATACTATGAAGTAATCAGTAGAATGCACAAATAAGTGGGGGGGGGCAATTTTTTTTAAGTAGATGTTTTAAGCTACATTTATCCTATGAGGGAGTTTAGAAATTATAGAAAATATATACATATTTGCTTATATATCAAAAAATGAAAGAATAAACAATAATAAAGAATGCAGTAAATGCCAACTGGTAAGATAGGTAAAGAGTTTGAAGGAGACAGGAATAGAAGCTAAACTCTTCTGAATATAACTTTTATATACTTTGGAACTCCGCAGTATTCTATATTTATAAAAAATAAATTGATAAATTAAAAAACAATAAATTTTAAATCAAATTTGGAAGAAAAATGAAATGGAAGAACCTAACTCTATGTAAAGATAGTTGTCATACCATACAAAATGGAACTACCCCAAATGACTTTAAAATTATAATTTGACTAGATATCCTAATGACCTTTACCTCCCCCCCCAAAAAAAGCACAAAACCAATCCAAACAACCAAATCAGAAAACCTCACACTTTCTAAAATAATCATCTAATTACTGTGTCATTGGTGGCGTGAATCGTGTCATTCTGGCCTGTGACAGGTGAGTTGAGGAAGGAAGTAAATGAATATTGGTGCCTAGAACAACTGTGCTTTTGGGGATGAGAGAAACAGCATATGAAAAGACTGATTGAGGTTAAGTAAAAACCCTATTGAATTGGAAGTGTTTGCATGAAAGTACTATAAATTTTCCATTTAAAAAATATGTGTTTTGTCCAACCAGCCACACACACAAAAAGACCACTGGCAATCAGTGGCCCAGAAGCAACAAGTACTTTTCTTATCCATATTACAGTTTCTAAAGACACATCTCATTAAAATGATCCAAAACTCTTCAGAGAAATTCCTAAATCCAGGTATGAAACAAACAAACAAAAAATGCAAATTGTCTTGATAACACAGAAGCTATTAAAGGCAAGGGGGGTCATGACAAATGACTCAAGGGCCTACTGAGAGAATTTCTCCCTGGCAGTAAACATAATGTTGTGGATTAAAACACATCAAATAATCTTATCAGTTAAATCCATGCATCCATAATTATAAAAAATAAAATGAAGCTTACCATTTACCTTTAAAAACATGAATCCTTGGAGCACCTGGGTGGCTCAGTTGGTTAAGCAACTGCCTTCAGCTCGGGTCATCATCCTGGAGACCCGGGATCGAGCCCCACATCAGGCTCCCTGCTCGGTGGGAAGCCTGCTTCTCCCTCTCTCACTCCTCCTGCTTGTGTTCCCTCTCTGGCTGTGTTTCTCTCTGTCAAATAAATAAACAAAATCTTTAAAAAAAAAAAAAGAATCCTCATTGTTAACATTTAGGGCATTCTAAGCATAAATTCATCAGTTGAAAACTACAAAATAAAAAGAAGTATTCAAATATTTATTTATAAATATTGAGGCATGTATGTTGTCTTTCTTTACAATATCTACCTCAGTGTTGTCAAGTAATGGGTGACTAGTAATTTCCCTATTTAAAATAATCCAGATAATAAATACAGGATGGGTATAATTAGAATTTATTCTAAAATAAATTCAAATTTCTTCAGAAGTAAAAGGAGTCGAGAGAATTATTCTCTTAACACTACATTGTATACTCTAGCTTTAACCTCTCTTCCTTATTTATCAATCCATGCAAGTCATTACCACTTGATTTAATTCTTATTCCTCACTTACAAGATATGTAAATCAAACCCATGTTTTCTCACTGTTTCCTGATTTATGCTTTTATTTTGAGATGACAACATATTTCCCCCATTTCAGAGACCTGAAAACATTGTCACCCTTGACTCATTCTTCTGTCCACGAGCTTTTGTATTGAAACAGACACCAAGCCCTGCCAATTTTACCAGAGAAGTATCTTAAAAAACATCTTCTCTTTTTTCTGCCCTTTCTCAGCCCTGTCTTTAGACCAGGTGATCAGGACCCCAGCCTTGGGTTCCATATCATAGGGGTTAATAATCTGGCCTTCCTCTCGACACACACCCCACCAAAAGATGGAAAATTAAAAAGACTAAGAAAATTTTCCACATGGAGCTCACACATAGCATTCTAAATCATGATAAAAAATACCTAAGACCCTAGACTACCTTGCCCAAGTGGCCCCAAGCCGGCCTCTCTGGATCATCCTCCCAAAGACAGACTGTGCACTTTAATGGCTGTTGGAAGAGGAGCTGCATTTGAAACATGACTTTGGATGTCCATGTGTTCAAGAGACATTTTGTGGTAGGGATGGATCCTGGAGTTGAGAGAGAAGGGGAGTTGTGTGAGGAACTACTTTAGTGAGATGCTACTGTCTTTCATAGGAACTACTATAGTAATCTTAAGACTAAATACTAATTAATTACTGATTAAAAATGATTACCCATTTCCTAGAAATTTGATTCAACCTTTCTATAAGTCTGGACTTTATGAACCAGCGTGTGAGATGGCCTGAGAACAAGTTATATGCACAGAGTCCTCCTTTTTGAAGTGGCATCCCTGAGGTGGTTTGGGCATCTCCTTGCACCCAAGCTCCCTGGTGATTCTGCATGTTAGAGTTTGTGCTAAAGCACTTTCTCTCTCCAGTGCATTCTATACACTTCTGCTAGATTAATATTAGTAAGGCTCAGTTTTAATAACACCACCTGTTTCTCCACACCTTACAATGGCTCTCCATGGTTTTAAACACTAAAGATCATCTTCTCTACTCTTATTATGCACATACAATTTTTCTGGGTGAATCACATGCTATTTCCATAATTTGTCCTATAGTTCAGTGGTACTTTATCTGTAAGGGCTAGAGAATATTTTAGGCTTTGTAAGCCTGAAGTTTAGTCAACAACTACTGACATCTTAAAAAAAAAAAAGAAAAAGTAGTCATGACATTATGCAAATGAGAGAACATGGCTATGTTCCAGTAAAATTTGTTTACAAAGACAAGACTGGTCCCAAGGCCAGAGTTGAACTGACTTACTCTTCCATGAATACCCTCCATTTGTTCATGCTATTCCCTCTATTTTTGCATGTCCATATCCTACTCAGGATCTATTCTGAAAGTTGATTTCTTTAAAACTTTTCCCTGAGTATCCTAGTTAAGAATCCCTTTAATGCCTATAACATGGTACTGGAAGGTTCTTACTAGCCTGTATCTTAGTTACGTACCTGATTGTTTCTCTAACTGAAGAGTATGGATGCTTCTGTTTGCTGTGTAGTATCTGGTTTTCTAGTTTTATTTGTTTATTCAACAAACATTTTGGTATGAAGTAGACAGCAGATATAGTGGACTATGCCCACCAGCATCTATTCACCATTCTGCTGAAGGACGACTCACCCTGTACTCTATCCCTATGCTGCACAGGAAATTGAGTACATTCAGGAATCTAGGGTGTGTCCCTGACTCAACCCTGGACAACCCGAGCACTTGCTTCTCCTTGGCTACAGCAATTGAGTCAGAGATGAACACGTGACCATCAAAGCCATGAGACAAACCCTTGTTGGGATTGGGAATGGACTCTCTTCACTCCCACCCGGTTTGGACATAGCATACAGACCTCAAGTTCACAGAAGCTATTCTACTAGTACCGGAAGTGTGAGAGCAGAGCCCACATGAAATAAGAGGACAAGGTGCTTGGAAAGGCTGGTTCTTGGAGAACTCATTTTTGGCCTTTTACACCAAGAGCTAAAAATGCCCAAACTTTACTTTTATGCACTTGTGACATGCCCCTCACCCTCCAGTCCTTTCTTTTACATAAAGGCATAAATTCCCTTTTATCCTAAACAAATTTAGGTTAAGTTTATTTAATTTGGTACAAAAAAAAAAAGGAAGGAATGAAGGAAGGAAGGGAGGGAGGAGGGGAGGGGAGGGGAGGAGAGGAGGGCAGAGGAGAGGAGCAGAGATCCTTATTGGTAATGTAGGTTATCAATAGACTTCAAAAGAATAAGTGAAATAATGACCTCATTACTGGGCATGGTGTCTAAAAATTAACAAACTCTCCTATATCCAAATATCAAAAAAATATAATATGTGATCTTATTTTTCAACTTTTATTTCAAATCATTTCAAAATCTTAGAAACTTGGAGAAACGGGAGCAAAAGAAGTGATGGCATTTTATAGCTCGTTTCAAAGGCCAGGAATGGGGTGAAATTTATCTTCCATAACAAGATATCTTGGGTGAAAAATCATTAGGTAGCAGTCTTGAAGCTCTCTCTTGGTGGCTGTGACATTTGTTTTAAGATTTTTAAAAAATCAGAAAATGGAGGAAAGGAACCCAAATCTTTAGTGAATAGAACTCAGGCAGTGACAAAATACTGGTAAACAGAGGAAAGCAGCTGGCTCTAGTTAAGTCTGAGCCACACATTACATGGAACAAAGCTGCTTTTTAAATGTTGTTTTCAGCTGGATGAAAAATGATGTTTGCTCTCTTTCATTTCAGGACTTTTCCTATCTATAAAATGGCCTTGCCATAAAAATCACTATTGAAATGGAACAGCTAGTATCAGCCTGACCATGAGACAATGGGCCTAGTTAAAAGGTTATTTATCAACATAAATGATCTTGCATATCTGACATGTTTTTCTGCAGAAAAGGATGGAGTAATAGATCCATACTTTTATAATGCAATGCCCTGTAACTAATGATTTTTTGAAAAATAATTTTGCATTCCTAACAATTTTGTGAGGAAACTAATGACTTGAAATGATGGATGGTTACTCAAAAGAAAAAAAAAAAAAAAAGAGAGAGAGAGAGAGAGAGACTTTTTGTGGTTAATGATTTCTCATACTTAATGAGATAACACTGGTCCTTCAATTTTAGGGAGTACTGCTTCCTGAGTGATAATTGGTCATAAAGATGCTTACTCTTTGGCCCGGTGACTTGTATGGGAATCTTTGAAGATGGATTTCCATTCATATTGCATTATTTTGTTGCATACACCTATATTGGATTATGACTTCTTTCAGCGTTATGAGTACTTGAAAGAAGCCTATCCAAATAATTATTTTGTTGTTGTCCAGTTGGGTCTAATGATGAACTAGTAGAAAGTTTCTTCTTGAATAGTAATGAACTTCTACTTTGTTCTTTTAATGTCTTAAAACTTGTTGAACATGACTTGGAAGCAGAATATATAGCAATTGAAACAAACAATGTTGTTTCTTCTAGAACCATTCTTTTTTTTTTTTTTTTAAAGATTTTATTTATTTGACAGAAAGAAAGAGTGAGAGAGGGAACACAAGCAGGGGGAGTGAGAGAGGGAGAAGCAGGCCTCCCGTCGAGCAGGGAGCCCGATATGGGGCTCGATCCCAGGTCTCCAGGATCATGACCTGAGCTGCAGGCAGTCGCCCAACCAACTGAGCCACCCAGGCGCCCCTTCTAGAACCATTCTTAAGTGGGACCAGTTCCCCACTCATACTCCTTGGCAATGTCTGGAGACAGTTTTGGTTGTCACAGTTGACTGTGGGGTGGGGAGTGGTGATTACTACTGACAGCTAGTAGGTAAGAGGCCAGAGATGCCTCTTGACACTCTGACATGAGCTGGAGAGAACCCTGTGACAGTTCACTAGCCTAAGATGTCAAAAGTGCTGACCAAGTGCTCCCCAAAAGTGGACTGTAAAAACTCAACTAATGAAAATTGTTGCTTTCCTCTTTCGCTTATGTCCAGCCAATTTTTTATTCTTCATGAAACATAACAATCTTGATAATGCCTGGCTGACCATGCACCTTCCCTCCAGCTGCCAGAGGATTTTTCTTTACCCTGCAACTACTGTGCTGCTCTCTTTCTGGCTTCTGCTTATCTCCACATTGAAAGCATATTATTGAAGACATTGCTCGTCATGTTCAGATCATCAGCTGCAGGTATGCTGTGCAGCATCTGGACAGCCACTTGGCATTTAAGGAATGAGGGAGAAGCAGGTGAATTTAATGAGGTTCTTTCTTACCTACCTATGGTACTGAGAAGATGAATTCAGGAATTGGAACACAAGATGGAAAATAAAAAAAGACCACAGTTTAGAATCAGCTTTATAGCTTTAACTTAGCATTATCTTCAGTGTAATAGTGATTAGGTGGGAAAATGAGAAGTAATTTCCATCTTGTTTCTAAAGCATATTGGTTCTATCTGAATAAAGGAAAGATGACTTTATGGAATCTAATAGCAAAATGGCAGGTCACTTTAAGACCTAAAATATGATTTCAGCACATGGCTCAAAGAGTTGGTAAATGTGCCACTTTACATTGGCTGACACCTCTGTGCAGAGTTCCAGAACAGTACTGTTCGGTCACAGCTTTGGCAGATTGCTATCACCCAGAGACCTTTTTATAAGACCAAAATCAAGCAGTGTGCACTGTGAAATCCACTACATTATTGGATCACATAGATGTACCCAGTGGCTTGGAGCTTTATGAGGTAAAATCCACTTCCAAGTTTAAGTAGCTGTCGTTCTGAGATAAGTGGAAAAACACCAACTAGCTTCTTCCAAGCTTAGAATGACCCATTATTATTGAGCAAGAAATTGCATGTAAAGGATTGCCCTGCTCAGACGAGGCTGCTCAAAAGGGGTTGTCTGTGTAACAAATTGAGGAAACAAATTACTCTAATGTCACCAGTAGTGTGGATATTCATGGATATTCTCCTTCTGGAAGACTATGCTCTCACTGCAAGAGTTAATGGATAAGAGAGGAAGTCAATGAATAAGATATGCTACCATTTGGAAGTGACACAATTTTTTATTCATTTTAAAGATTCTTGGAGACTAGGTTGTATATACTACCACTGGAACATTTTTTTTTTTCCTCTGAGGTGACTTAGGTAGCTGATCTGAGTTAGTAGATTATCAAAAATACTATTGCTCCTTTTTAGAGGTATTAAACATTTTTTTTTTCTAATATCCTGTTTTGCAAGGTTGAGGTTGGCTCTGAGGAATAGTTCCCCATGACATGTAAGCCCATTCTCTTCTGAGAATATAGTTTAAATTCTTAATAGACATACATAGAGACATAAAAAGTATCTGAAGGAAATAAAATATTAACATGAGGGCTCAAACTGAAAAGCATTATTTTGAACCATGTTATGATATTTTATTTCTGAAACTTCTCTAAACATAATTCCCATTATTTAATGACTTGGCAAAAGAGAAATGTGGTCTCTTTTGTTGTTATAAAATATGATGACAATACTGGACATGATACAAATTCTTTCAAATCACTTCTAGAAGATGAAGAGAGCCTCTTACCTAACTGTAGATATTTCTAAGATGAATGAGGATTCTTTGAAATTATATTTCCTATTAAGGCCTGTATTCCCTTCCAAAACGTAAGATTCAAATTATTGTCATTTAAATTTTCCTCCTTCACTTATTGAAAACCTTGTAGTTAGTACTGCTTAAATGAAAGACCCTCTATCCAACATATTCAGAATATGGCAACTCCTTCAACACTTCTTAGCTTGAGATTTTAACAACCATGGGAGAAGAAATTTAAAAGGAGAGCAAAAGAGGGCAAAAATAAGATAATAAGGTGCATGAAGAAGTCTATTTCATGCTGGTATCAACAAATTATCTTGAGTCTCTACAGTGTAAAATTCTGTATACAAACAAAAGCAAAATGGAATAATTTAATTTATTTATTTCTGTTAAAGTTTTATTTGTGTTTGAAATATTGAAATAATGAAATGCATATGGGAAGTAATTTTAAGTAGGAGCAGCCACATATGTTTTAAATGCAGAGTCAGTTATAACCCATTGCAAATGTTACAAATATGTCATATTTCCTTATAGAAGTTAAAACATTTGAGTAAAATCAAAGGAAAAAAATACAAGAACAGAATAATATATAAAAGAAACAAAAGCAAGGTGAGGAAAGTCATCATGCCAATGCTGAAACAGGCAATTTACATTTTGTTATCTGAGTTATAAGAATATTATTTTTATTTAAAAATTTCTGTTGCAAATTTTCTATCAACCTCAAGATTTCAATCAATTTGAAAAATCAAAGAATTGAATATCTTTAGAACTAGAAGGGTCTTAAGTATGACCTTGCTCAAATTTCTTGTTATTTCATATAAAGAAATTAGAATTTGGTTAACTGTCTTTTTCCACCAACAGGTTTGCAAGTAACTCAGCCAAATTCGGAGGTGGATTTTCTTTTTCCCAAAAGAGTCTTGAGATTTAGGATTCATGTGAAAAGTAAGGCTATAAAGGAATTAAGTAATCAATTGATGCATGGGGCAAAGTAGTGGTGAAGAATTTGATGAATTGGGCATCTGAGAATATTTCTTTTGTTTTAATTACAAGTTGACATTAATATGAATGGTGAAAAATAAGACTTTTGCCTGTATGCATATATTTATAAATGCTCTAGGCACCAGTATCCTAACTTGAATAATTATTGAGTACTTTTCTGGGGTTGGGAGCTTGATGTGGCTGAATGGAAATTCACTGAAATGAAACTAGATTACAATGATCATCAGGGGAGGCTCCTTTGCCATTATACAGATGAGCCAAACACTGGAAAACAGCTCCAGTACATCTGCTTATAATGGTGTTTGGCATTTGAAACAAGATTATTTGGATCATCTGTGATATCTTAACAATGATCCCGTTCCCAGCTTGCTAATAATTCATGCATTTCAGTATAGAAAGAATACAACTTGTTCATGCAAAATAAATAATATGTGAGCTTTATTTTATTCTGAAATGAATATTGTAAATAATTCTAAATGATGTTCTTCTTTTTTTTTTTTTCTCCCAGTAATACGTTCTGAATTTCTTGGATGCATTAAGTAGAAGGGCTTTACTAGGATGCATTGCTACTAATGCATCCTACTACTGCAAAGTCAATATTTTATGGAGAGCTATAAAATGCATTATTAGAAATCAAGATGAAGGTACATGCACCTTTGCCTGATCAGAGAGCTAACACTCTCTACACAAAACCAACTCAGAATCTGAGCTTTCCAAAGGAAAAGCATGACAGTTTGTTACTAACCCAGCTATAATCTGGTCCATGACTACATTCTTAAGCAAGTGCTCTTGGCTCATAACTGAATCTACATCAGCGGTCCCCATATTGGTTCATCATGAGACACCCCTGGGACCCATCCAGGTATCCTAGAAAAGAATCTCTGGAGAAAAGATAGTAGAATGAGTCAGGTAAAGCAGAAATAGCCTTTCGTTTTGGTCTCTTTTTTGTTATAAAGTATGATGATAGTATCAGACAGTATGGCGTGGCACAAACTCTTTCAAAAAACCACTTTTAGGGGCACCTAGGTGGTTCAGTCATTAAGTGTCTGCCTCAAGCTCAGGTCATGATCCCAGGGTCCTGGGATCAAGTCCCATGATGGACTTCCTGCTCAGTGGGAAGCCTGCTTCTCCCCTTCCCACTCCCCCCGTTTATGTTCTCTATCTCATTACCTCTCTCTCTGTCAAATAAATAAGTAAAATAATAAAAAAAACACTTCTAGGAAATTAAGGGAACACCTTCATTAACTGTTGATATTTCCACAATATCTGTATTTTTTAAAAAAAAATCTCTCCATCTGCTTTTGATGATCCACCAGACTTGGGGACTAGTCTGGATGAATTTCACTTTAACCAAAATAAAATTTAGAAGAACTGAAACACAAGTCTATTTTTATTTTTTTGTAAAATGAAAATCTTTCAATATGGTGGGAGCTCAGTATATAAAGGAACCTCAGTATAAAAAGATAAATTATTTAGTAATTTATTCTCCCATGAAATGTAGTGAGAATAAATGAGCCACCCAGGCACCCCTAGAGCCCCTTTTCTTGAAATAGAGTCTATTTGAGGGGTGTCTGAGTGACTCAGTCATTAAGCATCTGCCTTGCTCAGGTCATGATCCCGGGATCCCCAGAGCAAGCCCCGCATCGGGCTCCCGGCTCGGAGGGAAGCCTGCTTCTCCCTCTCTCCCTACCCCCTGCTTGTGTTCCCTCTCTAGCCATGTTTCATTCTGTCAAATAGATAAAAAAAAATAAGTAAAATCTTAAAAAAAAAATTGGGTCTATTTGAAACAAACAAAAACAGAAACAGACCCATAAATACAGAGGTATAAGAGAACAAACTGATGGTTGGAGTAGAAGGATGGGCGAAATAGAGAAGGGGAGTGGGAGATACAGGCTTCCAGTTATGAAATCAATAAGTCACAGGAATAAAAAATACAGCATAAAGAATATTGTCAATGCCATTGTAATAGCATTGTATAGTAACAGACGGTAGCTATACTTGTGGTGAGCATAGCATAACATACAACTTGCTGAATCACTATGTTGTAAACCTGAAACTAATTTAACATTGTGTGTTAATTACACTTCAATTTAAAAAAAAAATAGAGAGAGAGCCTACTTGCACTGGATCCTAATACCTAATTAATGAATCATTCACAACTCAGTGAAGAAGAATTATATTAAATAAAATCAAATTTTAATTCAGGTACTACCAGTCCTCCAATTTATGGCATTACATGGTGACGTGGTTTGTGTGTGCTTTGGCATTCCACAAACTTCAAACAAAAATAAAGTCATAAATCTTTTATCTCGGTTTTATGCCTGATTTGTCTGTATCCAGGAATTCAACAATCTAATGATTGTTTCTGATTCAAGGTGACTTTGAAATGAATTTATTCAGTAAACACTCACTAAAAGGCTGTTTTGTGCCACGTTTTGATTTGTCTGATAAAGTAAAATTCTTTTACTAGTTCAGTATCCATTAAAGGTATTACAAATCATTTATTGATTTTTTATAGACATTTAAGAAGTATCAGGTACCAAAATATTTAAGAAATATCGTGAAATACAGTTATTCAATTTTCAAACATGAAATACTGCTAATGCTGGGCTGGCTGTTCACTCTGTTCCGTTTAGTTCAGTCATTCTTTGCACCCTTGTGATGGTCAAGGCTCTGGTAGAGGTTAGAAACCTGAATGAGGATGCAGAGTTCTGCGTGCTTACAATTTAGAGTGAAATATCAAAAGTCTAAAGAGCTAGTATGTATGCCTTTTCAGGGTGTCACAAATTATCTTGGATTTAAAAAATAATAAAAGGGCACATCTTCCAATAAAGGAAGGCCTAAGGAATCTTTTAGTGAAAAATATGAAGATGCTATATCAAAAAATAAGCCATGTTTTATGTTGTAGAATTGTATACCTCAGAACAATACTTTATTTGATGTAATCACCTTCTTACATTCTTTTTAAGATAGCCTTGAGTTTGCCAGATTTACATATATATTGAGGTCCCAGCTTCTGGTATGTTTGCATCCTATTGACAAAACCAGCTTTTGATAATGAACTTGTATTACTTCAGTAAGTAATTACAGTTGATGGAAATTCAATTTGACTAAATCCACTTTTATTGTGCAGCAATTATGCTATAGTAAGATTCAAATATTGGTGGATATGATTTTATAATTTCTTCCTATGTTTTACCCAGGTTTAATTCTTTTATGATTTCAAATATCAACTGAAGAAAAAGAGATATGGTATACCTAGTTAATTCTCAAACTGGTTTCTCTTGTTTAAAAAATGTTTTTCCACTTTACAAAGTTCCATTCCTAATTCCATTGATGATCTTGCTCTGGCTAAAATTTCAAGGAATACCTGCATTTCTGTTGGGGTGTTTCCTGCCTATCAAGAACCAGGACATTGCATGGCTAGCAGAAATCCAAAACCCTCCCCCAAAACTGGTGCCAATGCTCAAAGGATTATGTTTTCAAACCCTCATTTGGCACCCACATTGCTTCTGTCTTTACATATGTGAATTGTCATGTTCTGCCATGTTGCTGTAGATATGAGGTTCAATGTCATTTCATTGCAAAAACGAACAACAATGAATACACATATACAACAACATGAAATGTTTGTGAGTATAGAAAACTTTCTCAAAAAAAAGTAAAGAGGAAGAGACACATAATAATGGGTTACATTTATCCTAATTTCCTAATTTCTCATTGGGATACTCCAGTCTTACCTATGGGACAACACCATCTCTAGAGTAGCGGGATCACGTGCTCCCAATGGCAGTGGCTGGTGGAGAAATCTGTATCTAATCAGGATTGACGAAACTAGTAGAGATTTTGACTGGAAAGACTATTTCTGGGTTTCACCCTTGGAACTCCCAGAAGTCATCTTGAGACCACAGGGAAATGAAAACAACACAAGAATGAAAGAATGTATCTTGCTTACTTATTTTAAGCCATGAGTCAAACCAATCTGTTTTCTGACTTACAATTAAGAGAGGCAGTGAATTTTTATTTTCCCTTAGTCTTTTTTGTCACTTGCACTAATGGATAGAAAGACTGAAGACATTGTCAACTATGTGATCCATTATCTCATGTAAAGTTAATATGAAAGCATATTTAAAGAATTCACAGGCAGGGAGATAGTCTTCTTTCATGTTGGCCTTATTTTTCCTTAGCTAAGATAACATAATTAGGTAATATAACCTAGTACAATTTTTTAAAAATTAAAAATTGATTTAATTAAATTATTATTTTTTTGACTTAATTAAAGCTATAATTTAATTTTGTGGCCCACTGCAATAAACATTTTAGCCTAGATTGGAGAACAGTCATCTCTATACAATTTTATTTATAACCCCACTATATTTTGTCTTTATTTTAATATTCCCTCTGTGTCAATGTCTTTCACTAAAAACCATTTTAATGGAAAATTCTTAATTGTTCAGATAAAAATGGAATAAATCTTCTAGACTTCTCTATTACTAGTTGGAAAAACCTCCTTTAGAAATGTCATTTTCAATAATATCAAAATTTTGCATTGAATAATGAACAGTTTGAATTAACAAAATAACACTAGTATAATTTAACAGATAAATCAGATTGTTAAAACTTTTCCAGGACATTACTCAAAATTATAGGAATGGGACAGACAGGGCTGCAATCCAAATCAGTCTTTAAAGAGAAAGATAGTAAGGGGCTGTGTCAAGGAATAAAGAGAGAAAAAGCCATTAATTCAAGTAAAATAATCTGAGAGAAAGTTTTATATATGTTTTCCAAAGACAGATCATAAATTATAGTTTCTGAGACTGTTTATTATTTTTTCAAAGAGGAGGATAAGTCAGTATTCCCCCCACCACCAAACATTTCTCAATAGGGAAACCAACAAACTGAAATCTTTTCAAACATTCAAGCCTAGAATAAATTTGCTTTCTTCAACCCAATTGGTGATACTAAATTTTTTTTTAAGATATATTTAATGAGATACCTGGGTGGTTCAGTCAGTTAGCAATATACTCTTGATTTCAGTTCAGGTTTCCCTCTACCCCTCTTCCCTCATGTTCACTTTCTTTCTCTTTAAAATAAATAAAAATAAATATTGTTGATACCAATTTAATATTATGTAGAGAGAGCACAAGCAGGGGGATCAGCAGACAGAGAGAGAAGCCTGATGTGGGACTCAATCCCAGGACTCTGGGATTTTGACCTGAGCAGAAGGCAGATGCTTGACCCACTGAGCCACCCAGGTGACTGATGATACCAATTTTTTTAAAAAAATTTTCAGGGGAGGTCCTGGGTGGCTCAGTCATTAAGCATCTGCCTTGGGCTCAGGTTATAATCCTGGAGTCCCCAGATCGAGCCCCACTTTAGGCTCCTTACTTGGTCTGAAGCCTGCATCTCCCTCTCTCACTACCCCTGCTTGTGTTCCCTCTCTAGCTGTGTTTCTCTCTGTCAAATAAATAAATAAAATCTTTAAAATAAAAAGATTTTTTAAAAGGTTTTATTTATTTGTTTGAGAGAGAGAAAAAGAGTGAGACAGTGTGAGTGGAAGGAGGGGCAGAAGAAGAGAATCAAACAGACTCTACCCTGAGAACAGAGCCCACCTAGGGCTCTATCTCAGGACCTTGAGATCATGACTTGAGCTGAAACCAGGAGTCAGGTGCTTAACTAACTGAGCCACCCATGCACCCCTGCCCTTGAGGATACCAACTTCTAATGTTGTTTTGCATTTGTGTAAATTCCCAAGCCTCTACCTTTTTATCTATATTGGGTATGGTAATGGGGTTGTCTGTCTGCTTTGCTTGTCCAAATGTTTCCTTTTACCCTGCATTGCACAGAAACAAACGTGTATTTGAAGGGCGCCTGGGTGGCTCAGTTGGTTGAGTCTGCCCTCGGCTCAGGTCATGATCTCTGGGTCTTGAGATCAAGCCCGGGTCAGGCTCCTTGCTCAATGGGGAGTGTGCTTCTCAGTCTCCCTTTCTTCCTCCCATTCACTTGTGAGCACGCTCTCTCTCTCTCTCTCTCTCTCTCTCTCTCTCTCTCTCTCTCTCTCGGCTCTCTCAAATAAATAAAACCTTTAAAAACAAACAAACAAACACACACAAAAAAACAGGGGTGCCTGAGTAGTTCAGTCATTGAATGTCTGCCTTTGGCTCAGGTCATGATCCCAGAGTCCGGATCCCCCATCCAGCCTTGCACTGGGCTCCCTGCAGGGTGGGAAGCCTACTTCTCCCTCTCTTACTCCCCCTGCTTGTGTTCCCTCTCTAGCTGTGTTGCTCTGTCAAATATAAATAAATAAATAAATAAATAAATAAATAAATAAATAAATAAATAAATAAATAAAATCTTTTTTAAAAAATGTATTTGAGGTTATACTTTTTTAATGATTTTTTTCTGTTAATGAGCTGCAAGTGTCTTTTACAAGGTTCTTTTTAAAGAATGGATGTCTGTTCTTACATGCATCTTGCAATCTGAAGTCTAGAGAATTTAAGTTATATTTCTATAAAAATACATTACTTCTGGACATCTCATCTTAATATTCTCAGATCATAGTTTTTTGTTTTTATTTTTGTTTTTGTTTTAAGATTTTCTAAATTTATTTGACAGAGTGAGAGAGCACAAGCAAGGAGAACAACAGAGGGAAAGGGAGAAGTAGGCTCGCTGCAGAAGCAGAGAGCACAATGCAGGGCTCTGTACCAGGACCTAGGGATCATGAACTGAGTCTTAGGCAGATGTTTAATCATCTGAGCCACCCACGCCTCCTCAGGTCACCATTTTTCAGAAATGCTATGTTACAGTGATACGTCACAATTTTTTCAAGAAAGTGTTTTTTTTGTGTGAGTCAGTCTTGCTACTGATTTTTTTTTCCTTTGATCATCAAATAAGGACAGTCATAACACATTTTTCTATTGAATTCATGAATTTCATTGCTTGTACAACCATCACCACTAATTCTAGAACATTTCCATCACCCCCCCCAAAATCTCTATTAACATTAAACGTTACTTCCCCTCCACTCCTCCCATGTCCATTCAGCCTCTGGCAAACAGTAACATACTTTCTGGCTCTACTAATATGCTTTTTCCAAACATTTCAGAATGGTCCAGAATCACAAATGGAATCATACAGTGTGGGACCTTTGCATCTGGCCCAGCTTATTTAGAGTAATGTTTTTGAAATTCACTCCCGTTGTGTCCTATGGCTGTACTTCCTTTTTATGTCCGAGCAATGTTCTCTTGCATGGCTATATTACATTGTATGTCCATGCATCAGTGGACGGACACTTAGGTTCTTTCCACATTTCAGCTCTTATGAATAATGATGCAGTGAACCTCTGTGCACCAGTTCTCGTGTGGACATATACTATGTGGGTATATGCCTAGAACTGGAATTGCTGGGTCATATTGTAACTCTCTAATTTTTTGAAGAATTGCCAAGCCACTTCCCAAGCCTTCCCATCTTTACCATTTTGCATTCCTACCAGCAGTGTACCATGAATCTAGAGGATTTGCATCCTCTCCAACATGTGTCATTATCCGGATGTAAAATAATCTCACATTGTGGTTTTAATTTGAATTTCCTAATAATTAATGATACAGAACATCTCTGGTATGTTTGTTGACCATTTTAATACCTTTTTTGGAGAAATATTTACTCAAATCCTTTTATCATATTTTAATTGTGTTTTTCATTTTATTGCTGAATTGATTGTGTTCTTTACATATTGAAGGGAAGTACTTTACCAGATACATGGTTTGCTAATACCTCTCTCACTCCAACTTTCTTTTTTTCTTTTTTTTTTTTTTAAGATTTTATTTATTTGACAGAGAGAAACACAGCCAGAGAGGGAACACAAGCAGGGGGAGGGAGAGAGGGAGAAGCAGGCTTCCCACTGAGCAGGGAGCCCGATGTGGGACTCAATCCTGGGTCTCCAGGATCATGACCTGAGCTGAAGGCAGTTGCTTAACCAACTGAGCCACCCAGGTGCCCCTCACTCCCACTTTCTTAATGGTATCCTTTGAAGCATAAAAGTTTTTAATTTGGATAAATCCAAATTTCTTTTTTCTTTTGTTCTTGTTCTTTCTTTTTTTTTTTTTTTTTGCTTTTGTTTTGGTGTCATCCCTAAGAAATTACTGCTTAATTCAATGTATGAAGATTTACATCTATTTTTTTGAGAGTTTTGACTTTCACATTTAGGTCTTTGAACCATTTTGAATTAATTTTTGTATAGTGTGAGATTAGATTTCAAATTCACTCTTTTGCATGTAAATCTCCAGTTCTCCAGCATTATTAAATAGTCTACTCTTTCCCTTTGAATCTTTCTGGCACCCTTGTCAAAAATCAGTTCATTCTGAATTTTAGTGATTTTAGTCTTCTATTTCTTTACTCATGGTCAGTTTAGCTAAAAGCTTGTCGATTATGTTCATATTCTTCAAAGAACCAATTTTGGTTTTATTAATTTTCTCCACTTTTTAAATATTTTCATTAATTTCTGCTCTAATCTTTATTATTTCCTTAATTTTTTTTTTGCTTTGAGTTTAGTTTACTTAGTATTTTCTAGTTTCTTAAGGTGGAGGATTAAGTTATTGATTTGAGGTTTCTGTTTTTGTTTTTAAACATAGGCATTTACAGGTATAAGTTTCTAAGTGCTTTGGCCACATTCAATAAGTTCTAAGAACTTATTTCTTCCTTTTCATTCATCTCAAAGTATTTTCTGATGTCTTTTGTGACTTCATTTCTGTCCCATTTTTTTTAAAAATATGTTGTTTACTTTCCAAATATTTATGAATTTCTCAAATTTTATTTTATTATTGATTTCTGTTTTTCTTCCACTGTGATCTGGGAACATACTTCATATGATTAAATTATTTTAAGTGTGTTGAAATTTTTTATGGCAATAAGTCTTTATTGTTTCATACAAAGTGTCATTGTAGAGAGCCATCAGAGAATAGCACACTGCTGTTTTCCGATGTTCAGAACTGAACACAACCTTTTCAGCATGCTCCTTTCCTATACATATGACACTGTCAAATATCTTCATATAGTAAGAGAAGAAAATAAAATGGGTCATCTCAGTTGTCAATATGTTTATGAATCTTAGCGGTATTATTATAGGCCATCTTTACTTGAAAGCAAAATTACAATCACTCTAGCAGCCTCAATTCTAAAATGTTTATTCACAACCTGGAATATTATCTTTAGAGAATTGTCTTTTTAATTCTTATGCCCATTTTTAATGGGATTATTTGATATTTTTATTTGTTGAATTGTAGGACTTTTTAAATATATTCTGGGTATAATTCCTCATAGATCAGATATATGACATGCAATTTTCTTGCAATCTGTAGGTTGCCTTTTCCCCTCTATGACTATGCAGTAAAGTATTTAAATTTGAGGTAGTCCCATTGGTCTATCTGTATATTTCATACTCAAAAAAATCATTGCTAAGTTTAATGTCATTAAATGCTTTTCCTGATTTTCTTCTAGAAGTTTGATGGTTTTATATCTTACATGTAGGTCTTCAGTATATTTCAGAGTAATTTTTATATATGGTGTAAGTTAAGGATCAGCTTCATTCTTTTGCCTATATATATTTGATGTGCATATTCTTTGAGCTTGTCCTACTTAGAGTTTGTTGAGCTTCTTAGATATGTATATTAATGTTTTAAATTAAATTAACTTCAAATTTAATTTAATTTTACTAAAATTTTTGTTCTTTTATTATAATTTTCAACTCCAGAACTTCTATTTGTTTCCTTTTTCTATAATTTATTGTTACTGATACTCTATATTTGGTGAGACACCAATCTCATGCTCTTTTCATCCTTAGACATTGGTGTTTTGTTGTTGTTGGCTTGTTTTTTGTTTTTGTTTTTGTTTTATTTTTAGAACATATTTAAACAGTTGATTTAAATTGTGTTTAGTTAAATCCAGTGTGGACTTCGTCAGGGACAATTTCCATTGACTTGTGTTTTCCTTGAGTATGGGCTATATTTTATTGGTTTTTTTATGGTTTTTATGTTAAAAAATATGTTTTTATATTTTTTATGTTTTTATGTTAAAAATTATTTTTTAAGGTTTTATTTATTTATTTGTTAGAAAGATAGAGATAGAGAAAGTGAATACAATCAGGGGAAGTGACAGGCAGAGATTAGAAGCAGGCTTCCTGCTGAACAAGAAGTCTGAAGCAGACTGGATCTCAGGTCGCTGGAATCATGACGTGAGCTCAAAGCAGATGCTTCACCAACTGAGCCACCCAGGCATCCCCAAAATTAAATATTTAGTAACTGAATGTGACAAATATAAAAATCCTCCCTCAGAACTTTTTTTTGTGTTGATGTTTGTTGTTGGTGTTGGTGGTAGTGTCTGTTTAGTAACCGTCCTGAACTAATTCTGTGAGGCCTATATTCTTTGTCATGTGAGATTACTGTAGTTTCTGCTCAGCTAGCTATTGGTCAGCTAATTATTTTTTTTAAGATTTTATTTATTTATTTGATAGAGAGAAACACAGCCTAAAAGGGAACACAAGCAGGGGGAGTGAGAGAAGGAGAAGCAGTCCTCCCACCAAGCAAGGAGTCTGACGTGGGGCTCGATCCTGGGTCTCCGGGACCATGACCTCAACCGAAGGTAGTCGCTCAACCAGCTGAGCCACCCAGGTGCCCCTGGTCAGCTAATTATTGGCCAGAGATTTCCTTTAATGTTTTGAACCTATAAATTTTCCAGTGTGCCAGTCCTTTGTTTGAATCTTTGGCCATGTCTTCAAAACTTGAGCAGGCAATTTGTAACTTTGCTTCTACTTTCTGTTCTGGCGTGTGCAGAGACATAAGATAAGACAGTGACAAGAGATTAGGACCATTTGAGATCTCTGCTGAGCATGCACACATCCTCAAACATATGCAATATATTCTAGATTCCCAGGAATATAGTGGAGCTCTTTGAACACCCTTATAGATATTTCCTTCCCCTGTTCTTCCTTTGGTCTTTTTTTGATCAGCTTCTTGTTTGCCCCAAGTGTTATCATTGCCTCAGATGGCTTCAATTATACATAATTGCTGCTGATTGTTTTCTACAAGTATAGACTCAGGGTGAAAAGGCATTGGTAGTGGGTGAGCTCTGAGCCAGGACACATAAAGATGAGTCCTGTAAGTGGATGGAACTTCTTGATATGAGGTTCTGGCCCTTCCTGTTTGCCCCTCCTGTACCTGCTATGTTTACAAGTTTACATGATTAGAAAGCTTTTGTTTTCAAGACTACTTCAAAGCTAGAGAGAAAGGGATCAGAATATATTTAAGAGCCATAAAACTAGCCGTTCTTCCTGAGAATCATCCATTTTTATTGAATAAATATTCCTTGGATTTTTGCAGATCTTTGGTTAATTCCCAGAGTTCAAAAAAGTTGATTTGGACAATTTTGAGAGTCAGCATGCTCACTATTTTTATGGTAAAGTAGATTGTTGGAGGATTTTACTCTGTCATTTCCATACTCCCAAATATTCATACAGGGTAAGAGTCCCTTATTAAATCATTTAATGTTCTTTATTGATCTTCAAATAATGAACATGTGAGGATTTTGCCCAATGTTTTCTGGGATGGACAATACATGCACAACTATATCACTTGGAGGATTTCATCCTTATTTGTAGGAGTAATAGCAATCTACTAGGCCTGATTCTCTTTCCAAATAAAGCTAGTGTTGGTGTCTTGGAGGTTTTTAACTTAGGGGTATCATATCCACATTGTTTGTGCTGTAGTTATTTTACATGACATAAAAAGTTTTTGTAATAAATACTGAATTTATTTGCATTCTGGGAAGAGGAAAGACACTCTGAGCATGTCTTTAGAAAACTAAGATGAGATGAGTTCAGATTTTCAATAACTCTTTTTATTGATATTACTTTAATTAGAAGTGTTTTGAAGTTCCTTTCAGATGTGATTGTCATAAAACATAGATAGACATTCTCTCCCCAGGGGGGAGGAAAACACATACAATTATATAATCAGAAGTTTAAACTCAAATAAATTATTAAATACAAATTTTTCATTTTATGCATATTATCTAAATAATTATAATTTCACTAAATAAAGCAAAATAAAAACAAAAACAAAACAAAAGAACAAAAGAACACAGACATCCTTCTGTCTGCTATCTATACTCATTCAATAAATTTACAATGCTAATTTTCATTGGCTGTTCTTCACAAATGGTGTACATTGAACGTAATACTCGTTATTTAAACATATTTCAATGAATGTTGAAAAAAGGGAGGAAGATTTTATTCATTTAAATGTGTTTTCCATCTGACTGTCCAAAAAGCACTTTATTTACAAATAAAACACTTTATTACTTATCTTGTACACATGTCCAAAATGGATGAAAAGCTCTCAGAAAAATTTCTAATATTACTAATGTTAAAACACACTCATCAGGGTTCATAAAGTATTTTCTATAGCTATAGAAATTAACTTTCTATAATATTAACATCATAAAGAAAAGTTTATTTTAAGGAAACTTCAGAGAAACAGCAATTTGTAGGATTTTGGATTTGACTAACATCTAGACTCTTAAGATAACTCTAAGAAGACTGGCCATTATCAATGTGGAAGAATTATCAAGTACTGAAAGTTCATTAAGTATTCTGCTTTTCATTATGATGCTTTTATCGTTGTTCATGAGCTTTTTACAAAAAGTATAATGTTAGAGCCTAAACTATAAAATAACCAAGTCCTTCTGAGCAATCTAAAAATGAATCCACTTATGAAGAGCTCACTGTAAATCAAAAGTATACTGAATTCTACTCTTGCTAGAGAAAAGTGTGTTGGATAGACTATGTTTTAAGTAACTAGTATATTACAAGAAACAAAGAGGTTATGCTATGAGAATAAGAGCTCATGGACATCTATCTAGCAGCACAGC
>PITA01008965.1:0-11360 GCA_004023965.1 Spilogale gracilis
ACCCCTCCAACCCACCCAGCCCCCTCCTACTTTCTGACCCTGTGGGTTGGACTATACTGGATACCTCTTCCAAGAAGAATCACACAGTATTGGTCCTTTTGTGACTGTCTTTTTTCACTTAGCCAAATGTCTTCAAGGATCATCCACGCTGTAGCCCGTATTGTTTCCTTCCTTGTTAAGGTGGACTAGTAGTCCCCGTGTAGACACAGATCACATTTGGTCTGGCCCCTTGTCTGCTGATGGACACTTCGGTTGCTTCCACCTTTTAGAAACTGTGAATCATGCAGCCATGAACACGCGTGTAATTGCCTCTTTTCTGTCTCCTCATTTATGAAACTTGTCTATGTCCCCCGTGCATCTGAGAGTGCAGGCACAGCAGAGACTCCCTGAGTGTCTTGCCGAAGGACTGAGTAGTCCCCTCACATTCTCCAAGTGCGGCATGCATCGAGTCATTAATTTCTACTTTAGCTGGCAGCTTCAGAAAACACAGGGCCTTGAACCAGAAGAGAGACCTTCTATAAGATTTAGGATTCCCGTATGGACAGGAAGGCTCTGGAAATCCTCAAAGCCCTCCATACAGAGAGCCAGTCCTGCCAGAGGGTAGAGCCAGGTGGGCCTGGGAACCTGCCCTGCCCCTAGCTCCTCCTCCCCACATGTCTCAACTTCTGCCTTTCATCGAACACTGATTGACCTGACCACATAAAATGAAAAGGGAAAAAAAATACCTATAAACCAAAGAAAAATACCATAAACCAAACAGACAGATGTAAGATTGGGTGAAGTTATGTGTGATCTCTAAAATTGACAGAGGGTAATACCTGGAATATAGAAAGAACTGCAAATCGACTGAAAATATTCCTAAATTAGACAGGAAGTCCAATTGAAAAGCAGGCAAGGAATATGAATAGACAATTTGCAAAAAGAGAAGCTCAAACCACTAACGAGAATATAAGAGATATTTGAACATACTAGTAATCAGAAAAATGCAAATTAAAACAATGAGATGGCACTTCAAATTCATCAGAACAGCAAACATTAGAAAGATGAATAATATTAGGTATTGGTGATAACACTGGGAGACAGAAACTCTGGTGCACTCTACGTGGAAATGGGCCCTAGCTAAGCGTTTCTGGAAAACATTCTAGCAAAACATAGAAAATTGACATATTAACTCAAGGATCCCAATCCCCCATTTATATAGCTCTCAGTTATTCTCACACAGGGTTCCAAGAGTACATGAATTTTGTGTGTGGCCAGGAGCCACAGCCAGGTTGAGGGCCTATCTTCAGGCAGAAGGCATATGCAGAGTATGATACACAGCTCGTAATGTAATACAGCAGTTAGAAAGACTAACACAGGAGTGAGGCTCGACCTTTAAAATATGGTGTTGAGTAAATAAGAAACAGCATGAAATGTGTAGTTATGGTCCTCCATATACGAGGACCCATGCATATTTGAAGGCATTTCTCAAATTTATCAGAGTGGGTATAGATGGAGGAATGCAGTAATGCCTTGAGATTGAAGATAAAGGGAGGAAAACATTTAAAATAAAACAAGAGAGGAGCTTGGTATCCACAGATGATCTTAAAGTGTCAGGGTCTGAGGGTGGGATGAATTCAATGTTATGCACCTGAGCTCAAAATGAACAAAAAAGGCGCAAAATAAAAAACACCTGTGTCTTCTTTGTGACTCAGGAAAACTATCTCTGTAACATTTTCCTCTTTCCGTGTTCCTGGGAACACAATGTCATCAAAGATGTGAGTCCCAGTGCCCCTGGAACATAAGGATTGTTCATCTTGCTAGAGTTATAAGGTCTCACGGCAGAGCTTGTCCCCTGGATGACTGTGTTAGTGAAAGAGAAGCCTGGGCAATCACTGGCCTCCCACAGAATGCACAGTGATGCTGCCCCAGGCCAGGTGGGTGGCTACAGAAAAGCCGGCACCCTATGTCTGATGGGCAAGCGCTTGTCCCTTCCCTTCCAAGTTCTCCTGATCAGCCACACAGCTCGTCCCAGGGCTAAAAATGGATCAGGGTCAGGAAACCCAGCAAGTCTGCCCTTCTTCACTCGTTCCCGCTATGAAGCAGGTAGTCTGCTGAGGGAGGGGGCTCTGCATCGCTAGAAAGCCAAGCCAAGCCCACCTGGCCACTGGGCAGGATCTCCCACTGGACAGGGCTTAGATTAGTGGCCTATTGTCATATTGCCAGATCCCTTTTGCTGGGTTCATTAAAAAGCTTCCGAGTCTAGCATTACACAGACACAGTGAGTAATATTATCCTCATGCTACAGGTGACGAAATAGAAGCCCTCGAAGATGAAATCATGTTCACAGAAGTTGCGGAGGCACGACTGTGGCCAGAATACTAGTTTCCTGACCCTCACGCCAAATTTCAAGACATGTATCAGACAGAGGAGACCACCTCCATCCCAGCCGTGGATCTGCCGTGGGTCAGCCCTTCCGGAGCTACCCAGAGGACCAGGGCCAGAAGGGCAGGGCCACATGGGTCCCCAGGAGGAGGGGACACCATGCCGGAAGTAGCTGTTTTCATGCTAGGGACTCTTTCACAGGGACTGAAAATGAATCATCACACTCTCACCTCCTTCTTGCCAAGGAACGTGCCAGAAGCCCACACAAGTCTCGCTCAGTCTCTCCGCCTCTCTCCATACTCAACCCCCTCTCCGGAAACAGCGAGGGAGGAGGCAATGAGGGTCAGCAGGTGGGAGGTGGGAGAAGGGCGGCAACCAGCAGACAAAGCCACTCCGGTGCCGAGTCCACCCTCCCACACCTGCTCATCCTCCAGGAGCCCCGCTCGAAACGCCCGGGCATTCTCTCTCAGGGACGTATCTCTCGAATGATCTAAATGTCAAAGTCTCTGCTCTCTCCTTTTAAACTTGAAACCTTCACACCGCTTGCTTCCATTCAGTGAACAGATGTGGCTACTTCATAATGGAACTTAGGTGATTTCCAATTTGAAAACCGAGAAGATGGACACACCATTTTTTTTGAGGTTTTTAGGGATTATAATTGCACTTAGTTGAGTATAAATTAGAAACTGGCAGGGATGAAGGCTATCTGTGCCTCAATACCAGCCCTTATGTTCTGCTGTAGGACCACATGGGAGATTCTCAAATAAATTTCTAAGAGTTATCTTGGTGCTGTCAGTAATTTAACCATATAGTCCTTATTCCTAGCATCATAAAAGTGCCTTATAATGATGACTTGATAGGATGGACATTCTCACAGAGATCGATTCACTTTAAAATATTCTGACATTTTACAGAAACAAGTAGATCGAAAGCAAAAGGCAGTTTCCAGTGGGAACACTCCCCAAGAGAGGAATGCCATGGAAGTGAACCCCTACACCAGGCAGATGGCTTGCTGTGGGTCCAGCCACCCCACTAGTTTAGGGAGGACATGGTGCCCTTGTCTGGCACTGGGCTGCACAGGGTTTCCTGTCGTGTTTCTGGCATATTTCTCTATCAGGGCTCGTGGTGGTGGCCAAGGAGGACTCCCCATTTCACCCTGGAGAATGACCCCTGACAGCAGGAGACTGGAGCCTCCAGAATTTTAGGATCCATGCCAGAGGGGAAGCAAGGGCTGGTGGGGACTTTCCATCTGCTGGAGATTTCACAATTCTGATAAATAAAGACCTGAAGGGTTTTTATGGGGAGGAAGGAGAAGATGCTAAAATCATGGGAAGCAGGTTGCTTCTGGTGCCCTCGCTCATTTCCATTTCCATACAGTGCCTACTCAATTGCCTATAAACCTCACATCTCCCAGGATCCCATCCCAACCATCTAATTCAAGCTGTCCCAATATAGCCTGACTCCTCCCCATCTCACCCCATCCCAACAGGACACATTCACCTCCACTCCATCATATCCCAATTGGTCCCATTCCACCCCACCCAAACTCCACCCATCCCATCCTATCTCATTCCATACCCAATCCATTCCAACCCATTCCTATCCCATGCAGTAGGGTACCCAGTCAACCCCGTGAACGCTCTATCTCCCACCCTCTCAGTACCACCCCAAACCACTGTATTTCACTCAACCCTGTTCTTTTCTGTTCTACCACCCATCCCAATCCACCCCAACTCATTCTATCTATCCCATCCCAACACCTCCCAGTGGCTCTTGATCCTACCCCAACTCACTCCTTCCTACTTGATCTCAGTCCGTCTCAAATTATCCTATTTCTCCAATTCCAAGCCATGATATCCCATTACATTCCCACCCCTCCCATGCCCTGCTTTGTCAAAGCTCTCATCTATGATTGTATACAGAGGTGAGACCGTTCTTTGTGTTGCATGAAGCTACATGAGAAAGTCGAAGGGTCTCACCCTCCCCCAAACATCTATAGTTAAATGTGTATTTGGGTGGGAATGGAGGAAAAAAAGAATCTCATCTTTAAAAGAGAGGTATGAAAAGATAATCCAGGGCACTAAACTCTCAAGAGTCCAGAAAGAAAACAAATTGAATTTCCTTTGTCTCTCTTAACTTACAAGAGCCAGGAGAGAACCTCACTATCATTTTCAAGTTGAGAAAACTCCACATTGCATAGCCTACCCTTTGCCTTCTGTGGGTCCAAGAGACAGCCAAATTCTGTTCAAAGCCAGTGAAGCCACAAAGACACAGTGTCTCTGTGAGGTAGAGGACTCTGAAATAATCCTGCAGTTTCAGATTCACCCAGACGTTCCCCTATGGTGGCCAATCTCTGCAGCAGGCAGAGAGGAGAGGTTGGGAGGCCATCTCCAACTCTCCAGGAGCAAAAACCCAGCACAGTATCAGTGGCATTGTGCCACTTCTGGGAGGAGCTAGAGGACCCTCCCCCTTCACCCTTCTAGGAAGAGGGGACCAGGGTTGATGGGGTTGGGTGAGTTGGCCAGGTTCTTTCAGGTGTCCTTTCAGCGGGAGGAACAAAGACTAAAGGCTCTCATGATGCATCTAGCAACACGTCAGAGGACACCATGTTAGACCTGTTTCCCTCCCAATTCCACGAGGCTGGTGCACAAGGCCAAGTAAATAGTAGCGGCAGCCCCAGCAGTGGCAGACATCTAACAGGCACCGAAGGCTAACAGGGTGTCTGGCACCGTGACAATTGCTTTCCAGGAATTAAGAGAGTGGCCCCTGGAGTCAGGTGGCCCTGAGGGCTAATCCTGCCTCCTTTAACAGCCCTGGCCAAACTGCTTCACTTGTAAACCTTAGTCTCTTCAAATATGATAAAGTGCCTGGATTGTTATGCAAATTGAATAGTAATGTCTAGGACACATTTAGCCATTTAGCTGGGCTCCCCCAAGGAAATCTGCTATAGCAGTGCCCCCCAGAAGGGCCTGGGCTGCCTTCGACTTGGGGGCACCTCTTCGCCCCCTCCCACTCCTCCAAACCCCTTGCCTTGGGAATGTCCAAGAGGGCAGTGTGAGGGTAAGGAGGCCTGGGGTTCCAAAGAATCTGTCTCTCCTGCTTTGGACGGTGCTCACCGGGTGTCTGCTGGGGGCTGGGGGCTGGGCTACATCATAGGGCCTGGGTGCATGGGCCTTTAGGGAGTACGGACAGGTACCACCTCACTAACCAAGACATTCCAGTATGTCCTGCTGAGCTTTACAGCAGGAGGAGCTTGGGGGCTGAGAGCCCACTGGTGGTCTCAGGCAAGATGTGTGTTTGGCACCAGCAGACCAAGGGTGCCTGTGCAATCATGGGAGGTGCGGTGGGGACAGATGGACCATGGCCATTTGAGGGGCTGGAAGTCTGGGGTCCAAGCCTCAAGTGCCAACAGCAGCACAGTACCATTTGTGGGGAACAGCCCAGAGGGAGGAGGCAGGCAGCCTGGGCAGAAGTATTCCAGGGGTATGGTGCCAGCCGGGTCCCCTTAGCAGTTGGACAACAGTGTGGTTAGGAGTAAAGGATTTAGAGTTGGGCAAACTGCCTTCAAGCCCTGGCTTGGCCATTGACTTGTGTGCTTAAGTCACGTAGCTCTCTGAACCTATTTCTTGCCATACAAAAGAAGGATAATAATATTGCTGGCCTCACCAGGTTTCTGTGAGGCTTGCGTTCACATGACCAAGTGCTTGGGATGATATCAGCTCATGATGGGGACTCAGGGACCACCAGCCATTATGTTATTCCCCTGGGTACCTTGGGGGTACCTGGCTGGCTGAGGCCACGTTGAGGGCTCACACACTTCCTCGCTGAGTCTCTGTCTTTGGGGTTCCCACTTCGGCCCCAGCTGGCACTATATGGGCACTCTGGATGAGGTAGGTAGGTGCTGGGTCTGGTGCATCTCTGATTTCCAGTGCTCCCCACAACACTGGGATGACATGCCCCTCTTAAAATGGGGACCCTGAGTCTTGAGCGGTCTGAAGATCGACCAGTTCTCTACAGGGAACATCTGGCTCTGGGGGGACAATCAGAGGCCCTTAGTCCTGCCGGCATAAAACTGATGGTGAGGCAGGGGCGGGTGACACACATGCATCAAGCTGGTGCTGCCGAAGCCACCTACCTCTTCCAGACAAACCTAAACTGTGCATAGAGCCCACGATCTGGATCTCCATCCCCTTGCACAGGTCCCAGCCTCACCTTCCCCAAAGCCACACTCTCACCAGCCGGACACATGGTCAACATTATCTGCTATCATCAGCTTCTTTCTTGAAAACCAAAAACTTGCAGCTCAACCACAAATGAAAATTCAAATCCATACACTGGTGACTGAGTGGTTGATATCTTTCCTTTGGGGGGGCAACTATATCTAAGTGCTGAAACCTAAGGAACTATCTTACCAATCTGTGACATTTATTTCAGGGGTGGAGGGGTGGAGGGGGGTGGGGAAGAGAAGGGGTGAGGGAGTAAAGAGGGAGGTGGGAGGGGTGGGAAGGCAACAGGGGACCAGGCGTCTTAGTCATCTCTAGCTGTCCTGGTCGCTAAAACCCTTGATTTAGCCATATCAGTCCCTAGAAAACCGTTCAAGAAAAAAAAAAAAATTCAAAACCATTTGCTGATTTAAGAACCATTTATGAGGCACTTGTTTTAAGTTAGGTCCTGAGCTGGGTGCTGGGGATACCAAGAGAAATAAAGTACTGTCCCTGTCTTGTGGAAGCTCACAGTTCAATATGGGAGACAAATAAATAAATACTTTGAAGACAGTTCAATTAGTACTATAATCAAACGCTGGATATGGTCAGTGCTCCAGGCTGCAAGACACCTCTGAAAACAAGCACTTAGGGAGTAAGCAAAGCAGGAGAATTAAAAAAAAAAAAACAACACAATAATAATTTGGTATTTGATTTTTTTTTTAAAGCATTGAAGTGGCTAGCACAGGAAAAATCAGAACTTTGGTGGAATTCCTTCCACTTATAGTTCAATACTGCTTTTATTTTGAATTACTTAGTAAGTGTAAGGGAGACAACAACCTAGTCAATGCTCAGGGCCTCTGAACCCAGAGAAAAGTAGCTAGGTAGGCACTTAATGGCCACCTGATAGAGAAGAAGGAGTTGAAGATGACGTTAAGGTTTCTGGGCTGGGTACCTGGGAATTACCACCAGCCTACACAGGGAATCCTGGAGGTTCAGGAAAGGAGCTAATGAGTTTGCTTTAGAAGGTGAAGATATCCAAGCTGGATATATGGGCTGTCTAGACCTGGAGTTTCCATGGGCTAGGAAGCCAATAGATATGTCGGGAGAAGCGTCTTGGCAGGAGACATCTATCTGGAAGCTTCAGAGTGTGGTGGTGGAAGGGCTGGGCCTGGATGAGCTCACCCACAATGTGGGGAAAGGAAGTGAGGAAAGACAGAGGGAATAGAAGGCTGCAGGAAATGCTTACAGGAGGGGAAGAAGTGCTACTACCAGAGACTGGGAAGGAACAGCCAAGAGCTAGGAGAGAAATCAGCAGAGCACAGTATCCCAGAAGCCCAAGGAAGAAATTTTAAAAAGAAGTAACCCAAAGTATTCAAAGCCACAGAGTGGTAAAGAAACACAAACACACAGCTAAAGGACGGTACGATGCATATGACAATCGGGGCAATCCTTGGTGATCTCTCCTGGAGAGTTCCAATCTGTTCCCTGGGGACAGAAGGCAGACTGCCTAGGGTGAACCGTAGTCAAGAAAGTGAGTTGAAGATCCCTTTGAACACACTGGTAAAGGAAAAGAGATGGGAGGGTAGCTAAAAGGTCAACAGGGCCAAGAAGTCCGGTTAGCTTGTTTTAGATTACAGAGTAAGCTGTTCACAGGCCAAGAGGAAACAGAAAAAGGGAGACAGACTGAGCCATAGTTAGGAAAGGAGCTAACTGATGGGAGGTCTCTGTGGAGGCCAGAGCCAGGGGGAGTTTGAGACAGGGCCCCAATGGAAGGGTTGGGGGTCTAAGGTAAAGCTGAATGAGGAGGCTCCTCCTTCTCAAATCCTTATAGTCATTGTATTCAGTCACCACGGGTCCAAGGAAGGGAGACAGTTCAGTCCTGAGTGTCTTTTAAAGTCAACAGTGTAAAGAGAACACAAAATGAATGTTCTTCCCCCGTGAAACTGCCAAACCCTGCAATCATTCGTCACCAAGTCCATTTCCAAACCTCTGCTGCTGGCAAGGCCGAACAGCACATCTAAATGCGGGAAAGGTTTACAAAGAAATGTACTGGAAGCACTGGAAGCCAGAGCCACTGGCCAGAGAGCAAATGCCTCCTCCCCCAAGCCATTCACCACCACCAACACCACCGCCAACTGCTCTACTGACCAAAGAGCTGGAAGCCAATGGATCTCTCCCTAGGAGGCAGGATTCCAGCACCACCCAGCACTGTGCAAGCTCTGGGGAGATGGGCTTTTCTTTGCCCAGGGGCATGGCATGCCCAGGGGGCAGGGACAAATCTAGCCAGAAAAACAGTTCCATGGCCTCAGGGCCGATCTAAGTCTGAGAAGCCACACCTGGACAAACATGGGAGAGCCCTGACAGTCCCAGTCGGGAGCAGCGGTTCCCCCACCGCCCATGTGGCAAGTCTGGGCGACCAGCGGCGGCGTTGTGGTGAACAGCAGCCACCCAATGGGTGTGGGTGTGCGCGAGGCCAGAGCTCCGAAGCGAGCGCAGCGCGGGCGCCCCTCTCTGGGTGTCGGCCGCTATGACTCCTAGGAGAACCAAGAAAGTCTGGTCAAGTCCGATGGGAAAGCTGGGGAAAGCTGAGGCTAGCTCGGGGAGCCTTCCCAGAACAGCAGCCCTAACATTCCCGGCTAAGGGACTGGTGACCGTCTGCAGGGACGGATTCACAAGATGCTGGAGCCCAGAGTGGGCCATAAAGCTTGCCAGGGAAGGGGCGCACTTTCCAAGAAGGGAGCATTGGGATGCTGGAGTGGCGGAGGACAAGCCTTCAGAGGTTCAATCGGTGGTTAAAAAAAAAAAAGGCACCCCCCCCCCCAAGTATCCAGGCCGGAGGTGCCGGAGTCCAGGCCTAGGCAGCAGGTGTTACGGATTTTCTCCCCCAGTGAGTGTCAGCCTCCCCGCTAAATGAAAATGCGGCCCCAGGCGTCGCCCGTTGGACCGGTCCCCTCCTGGGCACACGGAACTTTCTAGGCTGTGGCTAGCGCTGAGCCTCAGAGGGGTGCAAGAGATAAAGTGGAAGGGCATCAGTCGGGGCCACTGGTCCCCACTGGGGACTGGGTTCTCCCGAAGGTCCGCGTGCCTTCCCCGGTCCGTAAGCTGCAGCCAGACACCCGCGAAGTTCGGGACTCGTCGCACCCGCCAGGTCTGCCCCCTCCCTGACTCGGTCGCTGGGAGCAAGTCCTGCCGCCCGCGCCGCCGCAGCCGCAGCCCCGCCGCTCGGCTGCAGCAAGGCGCGGGAAAGGGCACTTTGGCGCGGAGTGGGAACCGAGGGGAATGTGGCGGCGCGGAACCTGGCGGCGACACTCCCTTCCTCGCCTCCGGGCACAACCCCCGCCCCCGCCTCCCTGTGGCTCAGCACCCTCCAGCCCCCACCTGAGTCTTCCCGCAAGGCGTTCGCCGGGCCCTGGCCCTGGGAGCGCGCCCACCTGACACCCCCCCCTTCTAGCCCGGAGCGCCGGGGGGAAGGGATGCTTCGGGAGGGGGTGGTGGCCGCAGTCTCGAGACGGCTCTGGCTGGGGCGCGGGCTTCATTCACGAGAAAATGGGCGGGGGCAGGAAGGGTAGACCCTGCAGACGCGGAAACGGGGAGGGGGCGCGCCATTCCTCTCCAGCCCCCAGGACCCGTGTGCCAACCGGAATCGGGAGGCGGCGGTGGGGGTAGGGCTCCAGGAAAGTTTATCGGGGGAAAGCCTGGCACCTGGGGGGCTGGGAGGCTGGAGCAACTGAAGCCACGGTCCGGGTGCCCCTCAGCCCCGGGCGGGGATGTCGGTCTCCCAGGCTCCCCACGCCGGCCTGAAACGGCCAAGTTGCGGCTGGGGTTGAGGGTAGCAATGAGGGTGAGAGCGTGGAGGTGAAGACGCGGCTGAGGGTGGGAGGAGAATGGGGGATCGACTGAAGCGAGGCTGAGCAGGAGGGTGGGCGACTGGGAGTGGGGAAGGTTAAGGGAGAGCGCGGGGAAAGGGTCGGGGACCCTGTCGGGGAGGGGTGGGCGCGGGGCTCGGGTGGGGCGCGCGGGGCCGCGGCTCCCTGGCGCGGCCGGACTTACCCACGGCGGCCGAGGCGCTGAGCAGCCCCCAGCCCAGCAGCAGCAGCAGCGGCGGCGGCGTCGGCTGCGGCGGCGGGCGGCCCCAACAGCTCCCGGCGCCCGGCACAGGCGCCGAAATCCCGGCTTCGCCGCGAGCCCTCCCAGTGGAGCAGCCGCAGCGCCCCTGCTCCCGTCCCCGCGAGCGCGGCATGGCGCGGCCGGCAGCGCCGAGGGAGAGGCTCCGCTCACCGCTGAGGAGAAAGGAGGTCAGGAGAGCTCTGGAGCTTTTTTTCTGCTCGGAAAAAAATCCCGGTACGCGGGAGCCCTGAGCTTCTGCGGCTGGAATGAACCAAGTGTCCGCCCGGCCGGGGAGAGGCGCGCTGCGCTCTCGGAAATGACTCGCTCCAATCCCGCTTCGCGGGGTTCGCGCCGGGGGGCGGGGGGGGGAATTATCCCCGGATTAATCACTCCGGAGCCGCTTCTCCGCCGCTCCAAATGCTGGGGGTGGAGGCGTAGCAAAGGAAAAAATATTGGAGGGTGGGGGTTCCTCTTCAGCGCCACCTCCACCTCCAGATAAACCACAAATTACATATAAAGGGTTGTTTATTCCTGTTTGTTTTACAATTGACCAGTTTCTTTAAGTTCAGTCCTCTCGTTTCCATTTATAAGATCACCCATTAATACAACCCCCCATACACACACGCGCACACATACACACATGATACCGACACACGCGCGCGCGCACACACACACACACACACA